>SDVV010013781.1:0-15008 GCA_016164225.1 Gammarus roeselii | reverse complement strand
GTTGTTTTAGTTGTTTAGTTGTTTTAGTTGTTTTGTTGTTTAGTTGTTTTAGTTGTTCTAGTTGTTTTAGTTGTTTTAGTTGTTTTAGTTGTTTAGTTGTTTTAGTTGTTTGGTTGTTTTAGTTGTTTAGTTGTTATAGTTGTTTTAGTTGTTTATAGTTGTTATAGTTGTTTTAGTTGTTTATTTTTTTTAGTTGTTATAGTTGTTTTAGTTGTTTTAGTTGTTTTAGTTGTTTTAGTTGTTTTAGTTGTTTTAGTTGTTATAGTTGTTCAAAATGATGTAGTTGTTTCAGTTGTTTTAGTTGTTTTAGTTGAGTGTTTTTTTAGTTGTTATAGTTGTTTTAGTTGTTTATAGTTGTTTTAGTTGTTATAGTTGTTATAGTTGTTTTAGTTGTTTTAGTTGTTTTAGTTGTTTTAGTTGTTCGAGTTGTTTAGTTGTTTTAGTTGTTTTAGTTGTTCAGTTGTTTTAGTTGTCTAGCTGTTTTAGTTGTTATAGTTGTTTTGGTTGTTTATAGTTGTTTTAGTTGTTTTAGTTGTTTAGTTTTTTTAGTTGTTATAGTTGTTTTAGTTGTTTTAGTTGTTTATTTGTTTTAGTTGTCATAGGTGTTTTAGTTGTTTTAGTTGTTATAGTTGTTTTAGTTGTTTCAGTTGTTTTAGTTGTTATAGGTGTTTTAATTGTTATAGGTGTCACAGTTGATTTAAGTGTTCTAGTTGTTTTTTAGCTGCTTTAGTTGTTATAGATGTTTTAGGTGTTTTAGTGGTTTTAGGTGCTTTAGTTGTTTAAGATGTTTTAGTTGTTGTAGTTGTTCTAGTTGTTTTAGTTGTTACAGTTGTTTTAGTTGTTATAGTTGTTGTAGTTGTTCTAGTTGTTTTAGTTGTTTTAGGTGTTATAGTTGTTCTAGGTGTTGTTGGTGTTTAAGGTGTTTTAGTTGTTCCAGGTGTTTTAGTTGTTATAGGTGTTTTAGTTGTTCAGTGGTTTTAGTTGTTTTAGGTGGTATAGTTGTTTGAGGTGTTATAGTTGGTTCATGTGATATAGCTGTCATAGGTGTTATAGTTGTTTTAGGTGTTCTAGTTGTTTTTAGGTGTTTTAGTTGTCATAGGTGTTATTGTTTTATAAGTGTTTTAGTTGTTCTAGTTATTTAAGTTGTTTTAGCTGTTATAGTTGTTTTAGTTGTTCTAGTTGTTTTAGTTGTTTAGTTGTTATAAATGTTTTAGTGTTTTATAATTGTTTTAGTTGTTTTAGTTGTTTTAGTTGTTTTAGTTGTTTCAGTTGTTTAGTTGTTTTAGGTATTTTAATTGTTATAGTTGTTTTAGTTGTTGTAGTTGTTTGAGTTGTTTTAGTTGTTCTAGTAGTTTTAGTTGTTATAGTTGTTATAGTAGTTTTGGTTGTTTTAGTTGTTCTAGTTGTTTTAGTTGTTTCAGGTGTTTATTTTTTTTCAGGGGTTTAGTTGTTTAGTTGTTCTAGTTGTTTCAGTTGTTAAAGGTGTTTCAGTTGTTGTAGGTGTTTTGGTTGTTTTAAGTGTTTTAATTATTATAGGTACATTAGGTGTTTTAGTTGTTTAGGTGTTTCAGTTGTTCAGAAATTTTAGTTGTTAAGGTGTTATATTTGTTTTAGGTGTTCTAGTTGTTTTATTTGTTATTGATGTTTAGGTGTTATAGTTGTTTTAGGTATTTTAGTTGTTTTAGGTGTCATGGTTGTTTTAGTTGTTCAAGTCGTTTTAGCTATTTTAATTGTTCAAGTTGTTATAGTTGTTTATGTTGTTTTAGTTGTTATAGTTGGTTTAGTTGGTTTAGTTGTTTAAGTTGTTGTAGGTGTTTTAGTTGTCTTAGGTGTTTTAGTTGTTTCAGTTGTTATAGTTGCTTTAGTTGTTTCAGGTGTTTTAGTTGTTATAGTTGTTTTATTTGTTTTAGTTGTTTTAGGTGATTTAGTTGTTTTAGGTGTTGTAGGTTTTTTAGTTGTTATAGTTGTTTTAGTTGTTTCAGGTGTTCTAGGTGTTATAGGTGTTTAGTTGTTTGAGGTGTTTTAGTTGTTGATTTAGTCGTTATGGTTGTTTTAATTGTTTAAAATGTTCTAGTTGTTCAGTTGTTTTAGTTGTTTTAGGGGTTTTAGTTGTTTAGTTGTTGAAGGTGTTATAGTTGTTTTAGTTGTTATAGTTGTTTCAGGTGTTTTAGATGTTTTAGTTAATCTAGTTGTTCTAGTTATAGTTGTTTTAGGTGTTATAGTTGGTTTAGGTGTTATAGCTTTTCAAGTTGTTGTAGTTGTTTTAGTTGTTTTAGTTGTTTAGTTGTCTTAGTTGTATTAGTTTTTACAGTTGTTCAAGTTGTTTTAGTTGTTTAGTTGTTATAGTTGTTTAAGTTGTTTAGAGTTGTTTTAGTTGTTTTAGTTGTTTAGTTGTTTTAGTTGTTATAGTTGTTTTAGTTGTTTTAGTTGTTTCGTTGTTTTAGTTGTTTTAATTGTTTAGTTGTTTAGTCGTTCAGTTGTTTTAGTTGTTTTGTTGTTTAGTTGTTTTAGTTGTTCTAGTTGTTTTAGTTGTTTTAGTTGTTATAGTTTTTTTAGTTGATTTAGTTGTTTAGTTGTTTTAGTTGTTATAGTTGTTTTAGTTGTTTTAGTTGTTTTAGTTGTTTTAGTTGTTTTAGTTGTTTTAGTTGTTTTCGTTGTTTTAGTTGTTTAGTTGTTATAGTTGTTTCAGTTGTTTATAGTTGTTTTAGTTGTTTTAGTTGTTTATTTGTTTTAGTTGTTATAGTTGTTTTAGTTGTTTTAGTTGTTTTAGTTGTTTTAGTTGTTTTAGTTGTTTAGTTGTTGTAGTTGTTTTGTTGTTTAATTTTTTTAGTTGTTTTAGTTGATGTAGTTGTTTTAGTTGTTTTTAGGTGTTATAGTTGTTTGAGGTGTTATAGTTGTTCCATGTGTTCTAGTTGTTTAATGTATTTTCGTTTTTTTAGTTATTATAGTTGTTATAGTTGTTCTAATTGTTTTAGTTGTTTATTTTTTAGGTGTTTCTAGTAGTTTGAGTTGTTTAAGGTGTTTTAGTTGTTGTAGTTGTTATAGTTGTTATAGTTGTATAGGTGTTTTAGTTGTTTCAGGTGTTTCAGTTGTTTCAGTTGTTCTAGTTGTTTCAGTTGTTTTAGTTGTTACAGTTGTTCTAGTTGTTTTGGTTGTTTAGTTGTTTTTGTTGTTTTAGTTGTTATAGTTGTTATAGTTGTTGAGTTGTTTTAGTTGTTTTAGTTGTTTTAGGTTTTCAGTTGTTTTAGTTGTTTTAGTTGTTTTATTTGTTTAGTTGTTATAGCTGTTTTAGGTGTTATAGTTGTTTAGGTGTTATAGTTGTTATAGTAGTTTTAGTTGTTATAGTTGTTCAAGGTGTTCGAGTTGTTTGAGGTGTTATAGTTGTTTTATGTTTTATAGTTGTTATAGGTGTTTTAGTTGTGTTAGTTGTTCTAGTTGTTATAACTGTTCTGGTTGTTTTAGTTGTTCTAGTTGTTTTAGTTGTTTCCAGTTGTTCGAGTTGTGTAAGGTGTTTAAGTTGTTGCAGGTTTATTTAGTTGTTTTAGGTGTTTTAGTTGTTGTATGTGATTAGTTGTTCTAGTTATTTCAGTTGTTTTAGTTGTTATAGGTATTTTAGTTGTTATATGTGTTCTAGTTGTTAAGGTGTTTTAGTTGTTTTAGGTGTTTTAGTTGCATCTAGGTGTTTTTAGGTGTTTTAGGTGTTCAAGGTGTTGTAGGTGTTTCAGTTGTTCAAGGTGTTGAAGTTGTTGCAGTTGTTTTAGTTGTTTTAGTTTTTATAGTTGTTCTAGTTGTTTTAGTTGTTTTTAGGTGTTATAGTTGTTCTAGGTGTTCTAGGTGTTAAGGTGTTTTAGTTGTTATAGGTGTTCTAGTTGTTTTAGGTGTTTTAGTTGTTTTAGTTGTTTAGTTGTTGTCGTTGTTTTAGGTGTTCTAGTTGTTTGAGGCGTTTTAGTTGTTTTATGTGTTATAGTTTTTCTAGGTGTTAAAGTTGTTTTAGGTGTTATAGTTGTTATAGGTGTTTGAGTTGTTTTAGGTGTTTAAGGTGTTTAAGGTGTTACAGGGTTTTAGGTGTTTTAGGTGTTATAGTTGTTGTAGGTGTTATAGTTGTTTTAGTTGTCTTGGTTGTTATAGTTGTTTTAGTTGTTTCAGCTGTTAAAGGTGTTTCCACTTGTTTGAGTTGTTTAAGGTGTTTAGTTGATTTAGTTGTTGTAGTTGTTTAGGTGTTTTAGTTGTTCTAGGTGTTTAGTTGTTCTAGTTGTTTCAGTTGCTTTAGTTGTTGTAGGTGTTCTAGTTGTTATAGGTGTTTTGGTTGTTATAGGTGTTTTAGTTGTTTAGGGTGTTTAGTTTTTTTTTATGTGTTGTAGGTGTTTTAGGTGTTATAGGTGTTATAGTTGTTTAATGTGTTATAGTTGTTCTAGTTGTTTTAGTTGTTTTAGTTGTTATAGTTGTTTTAGTTGTTTTAGTTGTTGTAGTTGTTTTAGTTGTTTTAGTTGTTATAGGTGTTATAGTTGTTTAAGGTGTTCTAGGTGTTTAAGGTGTTTTAGTTGTTCTAGGTGTTATAGTTGTTTTAGTTGTTTTTGTTGTTATAGTTGTTTTAGTTGTTATAGTTGTTTTGGGTGTTATCGTTGTTTGAGGTGTTCTAGTAGTTTTATGTGTTATAGTTGTTTAGGTGTTATAGTTGTTTCATGTGTTTCAGTTGTTTTAGGTGTTGTAGTTGTTTCGTGTGTTGTATTTGTTTTAGGTGTTTTAGTTGTAGTAAGCGTTATAGTTGTTTTAGGTGTTTTAGTTTTTAAGGGGTTATAGTTGTTTTATTTTTTCTAGTCGTTTTCGTTGTTTCAGTTGTAGTAGTTGTTATAGTTGTTTATGTTGTCTTAGTTGTTATAGATGTTTCAGTTGTTTTAGTTATATTAGTTGTTATAGTTGTTACAGTTGTTTTAGTTGTTATTTTTGTTTAGTTAATTTAATTGTTTAGTTGTTACAGTCGTTTTAGTTGTTATAGTTGTTTGAGTTGTTTTAGTTGTTCGAGTAAATTTAGTTGTTATAGTTGTTTAGTTGTTATGGTTGTTTTAGTTGTTCTAGTTGTTTTAACTGTTTCAGGTGTTTAGTTTTTTAGGGGTTTAGTTGTTTTAGTTGTTCTAGTTGTTTTAGTTGTTATAGGTGTTTCAGTTGTTGTAGGTGTTTTGGTTGGTATAGGTGTTTTAGTTGTTACATGTGTTGTAGTTGTTTCATGTGTTTAGGTATTTTAGTTGTTTTAGGTGTTTTAGTTGTTTTAGTTTTTTTTTTTTTTTTAGTTGTTTAGTTGTTTTAGTTGTTTCATGTGTTTCAGTTGTTTCAGTTGTTTTAGTTGTTTCAGTTGTTTTAGTTGTTATAGTTGTTCTAGTTGTTTTAGTTGTTTAGTTGTTTTAGTTGTTTTAGTTGTTATAGTTGTTTGAGTTGTTTTAGTTGTTTTAGTTGCTCAAGTTGTTCAGTTGTTTTTAGTTTTTTTAGTTGTTATAATTATTTTAGGTATATTAGGTATTTTAGTCGTTTAGGTGTTTTAGTTGTTTAGGAGTTTTAGTTGTTAAGGTGTTATAGTTGTTTTAGGTGTTTCAGTTGTTTTATTTGTTCTAGTTGTTTCGGTGATATAGTTGTTTTAGGTATTATAGTTGTTCTAGGTGTCATGGTTGTTTTAGTTGTTATAGTCGTTTTAGTTATTTTAGTTGTTCTAGTTGTTATAGTTAATTATGTTGTTTTAGTGGTTACAGTTGTGTTAGTTGTTTTAATTGTTCAGGTGTTCTAGATGTTATATGTGTTTTAGTTGTTGTATGTGTTATAGGTGTTCTAGATGTTTTAGGTGTTCTAGATGTTTTATGTGTTATAGGTGTTTTAGGTGTTATATGTGTTTTAGGTATTTTAGTTGTTTTAGTTGTTATAGTTGGTTTATTTGTTTTAGTTGTTTAAGTTGTTGTATGTGTTTTAGTTGTCTTAGGTATTTAGTTGTTTTAGTTGTTATAGTTGTTTTAGTTGTTTCAGGTTTTTTAGTTGTTATAGTTGATTTATTTGTTTTAGTTTTTTTAGGTGTTTCAGTTGTTTTAGTTGTTGTAGGTTTTCTAGTTGTTTTAGTTGTTATAATTGTTTCAGGTGTTTTAGTTGTTTTAGTTGTTATAGTTGTTCTAGTTGTTGTAGTTGTTTTGGTGTTATAGTTGTTTTAGGCGTGATAGCTGTTTAATTAGTTATAGTTGTTATAGTTGTTTTAGTTGTTTAGTTGTTTTAGTTGTATTAGTTGTTCTAGTTGTTCAAGTTGTTTTAGTTGTTTAGTTGTAATAGTTGTTCCAGTTGTTTATAGTTGTTTTAGTTGTTTTAGTTGTTTAGTTGTTTTGGTTGTTGTAGAAGTTTTAGTTGTTTTAGTTGTTATAGTTGTTTTAGTTGTTTGGATGTTTTAGTTGTTTTAGTTGTTGTAGTTGTTTTGTTGTTTTATTTGTTTTGTTGTTTTAGTTGTTGTAGTTGTTTTAGTTGTTATAGGTTTTGTAGTTGTTTTATGTGTTAGGACATTTATTTGTTAGGGGCGTTTTAGTTGTTTAGGTGTTTAGTTGTTTAGTTGTCTTAGTTGTTTTAGTGGTTGTAGTTGTTGTAGTTATTTTAGGGCTTCTAGGTGTTATAGTTGTTTTAGGTGTTTCTAGTTGTTTTAGATGTTTTAGGTGTTTTAGTTGTATTAGTTGTTTTAGTTGTTTCAGTTGTTTAGTTGTTTTAGTTGTTTCAGGTATTTTAGTTGTTTCAGTTGTTTTAGTTGTTTTAATTGTTTTAGTGTTTATAGTTGTTCTAGTTGTTATAGTTGTTTAGTTGTTCTAGTTGTTTTACGTTGTTATAGTTGTTTGAGTTGTTTGAGTTGTTTCAGTTGTTTTAGTTGTTTTAGGTGTTCTAGTTGTTTTAGTTGTTTTAGTTGTTATAGTTGTTTTAGTTGGTTTAGTTGTTCAGTTGTTTTAGTTTTTTTTTAGGTGTTTTAGTTGTTTTAGGTATATTAGGTGTTTAGTTGTTTGCGTGTTTTAATTGTTTTTGAAGTTTTAGTTGTTCAAGGTGTTATAGTTGTTATGGGTGTTTTAGTTGTTGTATGTGTTATAGTTGTTTTAGATGTTATGGTTGTTTTCGGTGTTTTAACGTTTATATGTTGTTTTAGTTGTTTAGTTGTTTTAGTTGTATTAGTTGTTCTAGTTGTTCAAGTTGTTCAAGTTGTTCAAGTTGTTTTAGTTGTTTATTTATTTTAGTTGTTTCAGTTGTTTATAGTTGTTTATAGTTGTTTTAGTTGTTTTAGTTGTTTTAGGTGTTTTAGTTATTATAGATGTTATTTGTTTTATGTGTTTTAGGTGTTTTAGGTGTTATAGGTGTTCAAGATGTTATATGTGTTATAGGGTTTTTAGGTGTTTTAGGTGTTATAGTTGATGTAGTTGTTTAAGGTATTTAGTTGTTTTAGGTGTTTTAGTTGTTTAAGTTGTTCTAATTGTTATAGTTGTTTTAGTTGTTTTAGTTGTTTTTGTTGTTATAGTTGTTTTAGTTGTTCAAGTTGTTGTAGGTGTTTTAGTTGTCTTAGGTGTTTTAGTTGTTTTAGTTGTTATAGTTGTTTTAGTTGTTTCAGGTGTTTTAGTTGTTATAGGTGTTTTAGTTGTTTGAGGTGTTTTAGTTGTTGTTTAGTTGTTTTGGTTGTTTTAATTGTTTAAAATGTTCTAGTTGTTATATTTGTTTTAGTGGTTTTAGGTGTTTTAGCTGTTTAGTTGTAGAAGGTGTTTTAGTTGTTGTAGTTGTTTTAGTAGTTTCAGGTGTTCTAGATGTTCTAGTTGTTCTAGTTGTTCTAGTTGTAGTTGTTTTAGGTGTTATAGTTGGTTTAGGTGTTATAGCTTTTTAGGTTTTTTTAGTTGTTTTTAGTTGTTGTAGTTGTTTTAGTTGTTTTGTTGTTCAGGTTGTATTAGTTTTTCCAGTTGTTCAAGTTGTTGTAGTTGTTTAGTTGTTATAGTTGTTTTAGTTGTTTATAGTTGTTTTAGTTGTTTTAGTTGTTTAGTTGTTTTAGTTGTTAGAGTTGTTTTAGTTGTTTTAGTTGTTTTAGTTGTTTTAGTTGATTTAGTTGTTTTAGTTGTTTTAATTGTTTAGTTGTTTTAGTTGTTTAGTTGTTTTAGTTGTTTTGTTGTTTAGTTGTTTTAGTTGTTCTAGTTGTTTTAGTTGTTTTAGTTGTTATAGTTGTTTTAGTTGTTTTAGTTCTTTAGTTGTTTAGTTGTTATTGTTGTTTTAGTTGTTTTAGTTGTTATGTGTTCTTAGTTGTTTTAGTTGTTCTAGTTGTTTAGTTGTTTTAGTTGTTTTAGTTGCTTAGTTGTTTTAGTTGTTTGGTTGTTTTAGTTGTTAGTTGTTATAGTTGTTTTAGTTGTTTATAGTTGTTATAGTTGTTTTAGTTGTTTAGTTTTTTTAGTTGTTATAGTTGTTTTAGTTGTTCTAGTTGTTTTAGTTGTTTTAGTTGTTTTAGTTGTTTTGTTGTTTCTTTTTTTTTTAGTTGTTATAGTTGTTCAAGTTGATGTAGTTGTTTCAGTTGTTTTAAATGTTTTAGTTGAGTGTTTTTTTAGTTGTTATAGTTGTTTTAGTTGTTTATAGTCGTTTTAGTTGTTATAGTTGTTATAGTTGTTATAGTTGTTTTAGTTGTTTTAGTTGTTTAGTTGTTCGAGTTGTTTAGTTGTTTTAGCTGTTTTATTTGTTCAGTTGTTTTAGTTGTTTAGCTGTTTTAGTTGTTAGAGTTGTTTTAGTTGTTTATAGTTGTTTTAGTTGTTTTAGTTGTTAAGTTTTTTAGTTGTTATAGTTGTTTCAGTTGTTTTAGTTGTTATAGGTGTTTTAGTTGTTATAGGTGTCTCAGTTGATTTAAGTGTTCTAGTTGTTTTTTAGGTGTTTCAGTTGTTATAGATGTTTTAGGTGTTTTAGTTGTTTAGGTGCTTTAGTTGTTTAAGTTGTTTTAGTTGTTGTAGTTGTTTTAGTTGTTTCAGTTGTTTCAGTTGTTTTAGTTGTTTTAGTTGTTGTAGTTGTTTTAGTTGTTTTAGTTGTTTTAGGTGTTATAGTTGTTTTAGGTGTTGTTGGTGTTTAAGGTGTTTTAGTTGTTCCATGTGTTTTAGTTGTTATAGGTGTTTTAGTTGTTCAGTTGTTTTAGTTGTTCTAGGTGGTATAGTTGTTTGAGGTGGTATAGTTGTTTGAGGTGTTATAGTTGGTTCATGTGATATAGCTGTCATAGGTGTTATAGTTGTTTTAGGTGTTCTAGTTGTTTTTAGGTGTTTTAGTTGTCATAGGTGTTATTGTTTTTATAAGTGTTTTAGTTGTTCTAGTTGTTCTAGTTGTTTTAGCTGTTTTAGTTGTTCTAGTTGTTTTAGTTGTTTAGTTGTTATAAATGTTTGAGTTGTTTATAATTGTTTTAGTTGTTTTAGTTGTTTTAGTTGATGTAGTTGTTTTAGTTGTTTCAGTTGTTTAGTTGTTTTAGTTGTTTTAGTTGTTTTAGTTGTTTCAGTTGTTATTGTTGTTTTAGTTGTTACAGTTGTTTGTGTTGTTTTAGTTGTTCAGTTGTTTTAGTTGTTTTATTTGTTTAGTTGTTATAGCTGCTATATGTGTTTTAGTTTTTGTAGGTGTTATAGTTGTTTTGGTTGTTATAGTTGTTATAGTTGTTTTAGGTGTTGTAGTTGTTGGAGGTGTTTTAGGTGTTTTATGTTTTATAGTTGTTTTAGGTGTTTTAGTTGTTTTAGTTGTTATAGTTTTTGTAGTAGTTTTGAGGGTTTCAGTTGTTCTAGTTGTTAAAGGTGTTTCCAGTTGTTTGAGTTGTTCAAGGCGTTTTAGTTGTTTAAGTTGTTTAAGTTGTTCTCGGTGTTTTAGTTATTTTAAGTGTTTAGTTGTTCTAGTTGTTTCAGTCGTTTTAGGTGTTATAGGTGATATAGTTGTTATTAGTGTTCGATTTGTTTAAGGTGTTATAGTTGTTGTAGGTGTTTTAGTTGTTGTAGGTGTTTTAGTTGTATATAGGTGTTTTAGGTGTGTTTTGGGTGTTATAGGTGTTTAGTTGTTTAAGGTGTTATAGTTGTTATAGGTGTTTTAGTTGTTTTAGGTGTTTCAATTGTTCGAGTTGTTTTAGTTGTTTAGTTGCTTTAGTTGTTTTAGTTGTTTTAGTTGTTTTAGTTGTTTTTAGGTGTTTTAGTTGTTTGAGGTGTTTTAGTTGTTTTATGATATAGTTGTCTTAGGTGTTATAGTTGCTTTAGGTGTTCCATTTGTTTTAGGTGCAATAGTTGTTATAGGTGTTATAGTTGTTTCATGTGTTATAGTTGCTTTAGGTGTTTTAGTTGTTACATGTGTTGTATTTGTTTTAGGTGTTTTAGTTGTTGTAGGTGTTTCATTTGTTATAGGTTTTTTAGTTGTTTTAGGAGGTATAATTGTTATATGTGTTCTAGTTGTTCTAGGTGTTTTAATTGTTTTAGGTGTTCAAGTTTTTAAGGTGTTTAAGTTGTTTAAGGTGTTATAGGTGTTTCAGATTTTTAGTTGTTATAGTTGTTTCGGTTGTTCTAGTTGTTTTAGTTGTTTTAACTGTTTTTGTTTCTATAGTTGTTTTAGTTGTTTAGTTGCTTTAGTTGTTATAGTTGTTTTAGTTGTTTTAATTGTTTTATTTGTTTTAGTTGTTTAGTTGTTCTAGTTGTTTTAGTTGTTCTAGTTGTTTTTAGTTGTTTTAGTTGTTCTATTTTTTTTAGTTGTTGTAGTCGTTTTAGATGTTTTAGTTGTTTTAGTTGTTATAGTTGTTAAGGTTGTTTTAGTTGTTATAGTTGTTTTAGTTGTTTTAGTTGTTTAGTTGTTTAGTTGTTTTAGTTGTTGTAGTTGTTTAAGTAGTTTTAGTTGTTTAAGTAGTTTTAGTTGTTATAGTTGTTTTAGTTGTTTTGTTTGTTTTAGTTGTTTTCGTTGTTTTAGTTGTTATATTTGCTATTAGTTGTTTAGGTGTTTTAGTTGTTTTACGGTTTTATAGTTGTATTAGTTGTTCTAGTTGTTTTAGTTGTTATAGGTGTTATAGTTGTTGTAGGTGTATTGGTTGTTTTAGGTGTTCCAGTTGTTATAGGTGTTGTAGTTGTTTCATGTGTTATAGGTATTTTTTGTTTTGTTGTTTTAGTTGTTAGTTGTTTTAGTTGTTTTATTTGTTTTAGTTGTTATAGCTGCTATAGGTGTTTTAGTTGTTTTAGGTGTTTTAGTTGATTCAGTTGCTTTAGTTGTTATAGTTGTTTTAGGTGTTGTAGTTGTAAGAGGGGTTTTAGTTGTTATATGTTTTATAGTTGTATAAGGTATTTTAGTTGTTTTAGTTGTTATAGATGTAATAGTAGTTTTTAGTGTTTTAGTTGTGCTAGTTGTTATAGGTGTTTCCAGTTGTTTGAGTTGTTTAAGGCGTTTTAGTTGTTTAAGTTGTTCAAGTTATTTTAGGTGTTTTAGTTGTTTTAGGTGTTTCGTTGTACTAGTTGTTTCAGTTGTTATAGGTGTTATAGGTCTTTAATTTATTATAGTTGTTCTATTTGTTTGAGGTGTTATAGTGGTTTTAGTTGTATTTAGGTGTTATAGGTGCGTTTTAGGTGTTATAGGTGTGTTTTAGGTGTTATAGGTGTTTAAGGTGTTTTAGTTGTTTAAGGTGTTATAGTTGTTATATGTGTTGTAGTTGTTTAGGTGTTTTAGTTGTTTTAGTTGTTTTAGTTGTTCTAGTTGTTTAAGGTGTTTTAGTTGTTTGAGGTGTTTTAGTTGTTTTATGTTATAGTTGTCTTAGGTGTTATAGTTGTTATAGGTGTTACAGTTGTTTTATGTGTTTTAGTTGTTCTAGGTGTTTTATTTGTTCTAGGTGTTTTAGTAGTTTTAGGTGTTATAGTTGTTTTATGTGATGTAGTTGTTCTAGGTGTCTTATTTGTTTTAGGTGTTTAAGTTGTTTAGGTGTTTAGTTGTTTTGGGTGTTGTAATTGTTTTAGTTGTTTTGGTTGTTATAGTTGTTAGATTTGTTATAGCTGTTTTAGTTGTTTTAGTTGTTTTAGTTGTTTTAGTTGTTATAATTGTTTTAGTTGTTTTAGTTGTTTTAGTTGTTCTAGTGGTTTTAGTTGTTCTAGTTGTTTCTGTTGTTTTAGTTGTTTTAGTTTTTTAGTTGTTGTAGTTGTTTTAGTTGTTTTAGTTGTTTAAGTTGTTATAGTTGTTTTAGTTGTTTAGTTCTTTAGTTGTTTTAGTTGTTTTTAGTTGTTTTAATTGTTTTAGTTGTTTTAGTTGCTCTAGTTGTTCTAGTGGTTTTAGTTGTTTTAGTTGTTTAAGTCGTTTTAGTTGTTTTAGTTTTTTAGTTGTTGTAGTTGTTTTACTTGTTTATTTGTTTATAGTTGTTTTAGTTGTTCTTGTTGTTTTAGTTGTTTCAGGTGTTTTAGTTGTTTTAGGGGTTTTAGTTGTTTTAGGTGTTTCAGTTGTTTCGATGTTTTAGTTGTTTTAGTTGTTTTTGTAGTTGTTTTAGGTGTTTTAGTTGTTTGCGGTGTTATAGTTGTTTTAGATGTAAAAGTTGTTATAGGTGTTATAGGTGTTCTAGTTGTTGTAGGTGTTTTGGTTGTTTTAGGTGTTCTAGTTGTTATAGGTGTTGTAGTTGTTTCATGTGTTTTAGGTATTATTGTTGTTGTAGGTGTTGTTTTTGTTATAGGTGTTTACTAGTTTTAGTTGTTTTAGTTGTTTTAGTTGTTTTAGTTGTTTTAGTTGTTTAGTTGTTTTAGTTGTTTGGTTGTTATAATTTTTTTAGTTGTTTTAGTTGTTTTGTTGTTTTAGTTGTTTAGTTGTTATAGTTGTTTTAGTTGTTTTAGTTGTTATAGGTTTTGTAGTTGTTTTATGTGTTTAGATATTTTAGTTGTTTTAGTTGTTATAATTGTTTTAGTTGTTTTAGTTGTTTTAGTTGTTCTAGTGGGTTTAGTTGTTCTAGTTGTTTCTGTTGTTTTAGTTGTTTTAGTTTTTTAGTTGTTGTAGTTGTTTTAATTGTTCTAGTTGTTTTAGTGTTTATATTTGTTTTAGTTATTTTAGTTGTTTTAGTTGTTTTAGTTGTTTTAGTTGTTTTAGTATTTATAGTTGTTTGAGTTGTTTGAGTTGTTCAGTTATTATAGTTTTTTTAGGTGTTTCAGTTGTTTTAGGTATATTAGGTGTTTAGTTGTTTAGGTGTCTTAGTTGTTTTAGGAGTGTCAGTTGTTTTCGGCGTTATAGTTGTTCCTGGTGTTTTAATTGTTGTATGTGTTTTAGTTGTTTTAGGTGTTATGGTTGTTTTAGGTGTTTTAGTTTTTTATGTTGTTATAGGTGTTTTAGTTTTTAAGGTGTTATAGTTGTTCTAGTGGTTCTAGTCGTTTTAGTTGTTTCAGTTGTTGTAGTTGTTATAGTTGTTTATGTTGTTTTAGTTGTTATAGTTGTTGTAATTGTTTTAGTTATTTTAGTTGTTATAGTTGTTATAGTTGTTTTAGTTGTTATAGTTGTTTCAGTTGATTTAGTTGTTTAGTTGTTATAGTTGTTCTAGTTGTTGTAGTTGTTGAGTTGTTTTAGTTGTTCTAGTAGTTTTATTTGTTTAAGTTGTTATAGTAGTTTTGGTTGTTATAGTTGTTCTAGTTGTTTTAGTTGTTTCAGGTGTTTTTTTTAGGGGTTTAGTTGTTTTAGTTGTTCTAGTTGTTTTAGTTGTTATAATTGTTTCAGTTGTTGTAGGTGTTTTGGTTGTTTTAGGTGTTATAGTTGTTATAAGTGTTGTAGTTGTTTCATGTGTTTTAGGTATTATAGTTGTTTTAGGTGTTTTAGTTGTTATAGGTGTTTAGTTGTTTTAGTTTTTTTAGTTGTTTTAGTTGTTTTAGTTGTTTTAGTTTTTTTAGTTGTTTAGTTGTTTAGTTGTTTCAGGTGTTTCAGTTGTTTCAGTTGTTTTAGTTGTTTCAGTTGATTTAGTTGTTATAGTTGTTCTGGTTGTTTTAGTTGATTAGTTGTTTTAGTTGATTTAGTTGTTATAGTTGTTTGAGCTGTTTTAGTTGTTTTAGTTGGTTTAGTTGTTCAGTTGTTTTAGTTGTTTTAGGTGTTTTAGTTATTTTAGGTATATTAGGTGTTTTAGTTGTTTAGGTGTTTTAGTTGTTCAGAAATTTTAATTGTTAAGGTGTTATAGTAGTTTTAGGTGTTCTAGTTGTTTTATTTGTTATAGTTTTTCTAGGTGTTATAGTTGTTTTAGGTATTTTAGTTGTTTTAGGTGTCATGGTTGTTTTAGTTGTTCTAGTCGTTTTAATTATTTTAGTTGTTCTAGTTGTTATAGTTGTTTATGTTGTTTCAGTGGTCATAGTTTTGTAAGTTGTTTTAATTGTTTTAGGTGTTCTAGATGTTATATGTGTTATAGTTGTTGTATGTGTTATAGGTGTTTTAGGTGTTTTAGGTGTTCTAAATGTTTGATGTGTAATAGGTGTTATAGGTGTTCTAGGTGTTTAGGTATTTTAGTTGTTGTAGTTGTTTTAGGTGCTTTAGTTGTTATAGGTGTTTTAGTTGTTTTAGTTGTTATAGTTGTTATAGTTGTTTCAGTTGTTTTAGTTGTTTTATTTGTTTTAGTTGTTGCAGTTGTTCAGTTGTTTCAGTTTTTTTAGTTGTTTTAGTTGTTTTAGTTGTTTTAGTTGTTCGAGTTGTTTAGTTGTTCTAGTTGTTTTAGCTGTTTTAGTTGTTTTAGTTGTTATAGTTAGTTTAGTTGTTTTAGTTGTTTAAGTTGTTGTAGGTGTTTTAGTTGTCTTAGGTGTTCTAGTTGTTTTAGTTGTTATAGTTGTTTTAGTTGTTTCAGGTGTTTTAGTTGTTTTAGTTGTTTTATTTGTTTTAGTTGTTTTAGGTGTTTTAGTTGTTTTAGTTGTTGTAGGTTATTACTTGTTTTAGTTATTATATGTGTTTCAGGTGTTATAGTTGTTTAGTTGTTATAGTTGTTCTAGTTGTTTTAGTTGTTTTAGGTGTTATAGTTGTTTTAGGCGTGATAGCTGTTTAAGTTGTTTTAGTTGTTT
>SDVV010013780.1:0-15008 GCA_016164225.1 Gammarus roeselii | reverse complement strand
TATATATATATGTTTCATATATTTACGTATTTAAATATTTAAATCGATGTATACTGGATAATTAAAGAGATTTGAAAACTTACATAATAGCACACTTTCGAATTCAGACCGAGGATATATCACCTGATTTCTGAGGGAAAATTTGGTATATATTTAATAAGATAAATTTTTTCAAGTGTGCACAATCGTTGAGCATCGGACAATATTTTTTACTTAACGGTAATCTAGGCGGTAGCGTCTAGTAGAATTTAGAGGAAATTCCAAAAATCCCCCGTACTGAATTGCAGTAATCAAAGTGGCAATGCAGATACGAATACAAAATGTAAAGGCACTCACTGGATGGCACATATATCGTGGTTAACTTTTCATGTACGAATGATTTCATTACATTTTGTACTGTCAGAAATAGGTACATTAACATCAAATTAACGTGTATTGTGCAAATTGTCCCCATTGCAGGCAGGTTGCGGAATTTTTTGACAAATATTGTTGAGTAGAAGGATGAGTACGCTAAGATAATTTTCATTGTAGATATGGCACATATATCGTGGTTAACTTTTCATGTACGAATGATTTCATTACATTTTGTACTGTCAGAAATAGGTACATTAACATCAAATTAACGTGTATTGTGCAAATTGTCCCCATTGCAGGCAGGTTGCGGAATTTTTTGACAAATATTGTTGAGTAGAAGGATGAGTACGCTAAGATAATTTTCATTGTAGATATGGCACATATATCGTGGTTAACTTTTCATGTACGAATGATTTCATTACATTTTGTACTGTCAGAAATAGGTACATTAACATCAAATTAACGTGTATTGTGCAAATTGTCCCCATTGCAGGCAGGTTGCGGAATTTTTTGACAAATATTGTTGAGTAGAAGGATGAGTACGCTAAGATAATTTTCATTGTAGATATGGCACATATATCGTGGTTAACTTTTCATGTACGAATGATTTCATTACATTTTGTACTGTCAGAAATAGGTACATTAACATCAAATTAACGTGTATTGTGCAAATTGTCCCCATTGCAGGCAGGTTGCGGAATTTTTTGACAAATATTGTTGAGTAGAAGGATGAGTACGCTAAGATAATTTTCATTGTAGATATAAGGATGAGTACGCTAAGATAATTTTCATTGTAGATATAAATATTGTTCCCGAGTTATGACCACCAATATGCTTGGTAAACAACTGCTACGGAAGACATGGACGAATTATAAGCCAAGAATACGATCCTAGCTTTGCATGGCTCACATACTAACTTCCTCAATAAACAATTCTGAAGCAAACAGTTGTTCCGTTCTCCGCCGCTCCATCTACCGGGACCAAAAGAACTCGCCATTGAGCCTCATCTCGCGCTATCAGCCTCCGCGGTCCTTCTTTTCTTCGGCAAGAGGCGATCGGCACTGCGATATCGGCCTGTTAGTCCGCCGACACTTCAATTTATTCTCCAAGTTTAATAATGAACTGATAGCAGCTAATGTCCCGTTTCGAGGCACCTCAGCCGCGTCGGGATGGTGCGGAGTAGTGGTAGGACGCTGTACCCGATCGGTTCCGGTGTCGCCGCGTTTGGGTTGAGTTACGCGGGGTTGGGAGGCGACCGGCCGCCTAGGAACACAACTCCCAGATCAAATTCCCCGAGCTGGCAGAGATGCAATTGGGCCGAGGAATGCAACTACGCATTGCATGTAAGGTGGACTCCCATCACGCGATGGGGTGGATGCGGTTGGCAGGCGGCGGAGAGCTCGCTTGGTCAGCGGTCGATGGGAAACTAAGGATTCCGGGCAACAGAAGATGCGATATATGCAGTCGTGCGTACAAAGGAGAAGGTGGTTTTATAACAAACCTGCATAAAAGGACATATGTGCGCCTGCCATTTTTGGGGTGGAGAACGTATATTCAACTTATTAAGCGATATAGGAATGGTTGGCTTTCAGATGACTTGAGCGAGATATTTCATTTAAATAAGCACGAAGGGCATAAAATCCTTCTTACTTGTACACTCTGATCAGGCACCGATTTCTAAGCTTATGCACGCTCAGGCGGCAAGCATAGGTAATTCATGAACAAATAATTCTTTCCGCACTTCTCAGTTTCAGTCTCTGTTTGATTCATGTGGTGGTTGACTTTAAGGTAGGCTAAGGGCAAAATAAAAATTACATAATGGTGACAATGAATTTCAAAGTAATGTACCTTTTATTTTTATTCAATAACCTAAAATATTATAGATCATAATAGTACAATGAAACACCGAGTTTTGTTAACAATTTACATTTCAGATAAATAAACCAACCCCGCTAATCCGGCTGATTTTCACAGCTATTTCCATGGGAGTGGATGATTCCCTTATTTTTACCATGATCATTCCCTTATAGTAACTCTGATCATATAATAAGAACTGATATAAAAGGACACTAGGGACCCGTTTTCATTCCAGCTATATGGCCTGAAAATGTCGTTCGCTATTTTTTAGGTTGTGATAGTAGAAAATGGAACCCGGGATGGGATTATGCGGGAAAACTATCTTGTACGGCAGATACTCTGGTTAGAAAATAAATCTCCACATTAGGAAAGCCATTTTACACGGTTATGAACACAGTCATCTATGTTATGAATCATCAATCAAGTTCATCACATATCTTTCATTTACTTATTATTAAGAAGGTAAAACCGTCGTAGCTTTGTCTCCCACTTTTTCCCAAACATCAAGACGAACATCGAAACAACATAATTTTTTGGGCAGATGTCGTGAATTAATTTTCAAGCCATATGAATAAGACAATCATTGCACGCGAACGAAATATCCAGAAGCTCTTTAACTACATCCAGTGAGACAAAACGAAAATTAAAATAGGATTGAAATGGGTTATGAATTCTTCTCCTTTACAAATTGAAATAGTTTAGTTCTATATCAGTGTTTTTTTATGCTTCCGTACTCCAACCCTGAAATCCATACCAGTACATGATTCTGAATCGCTACCTTGATACACCAATACTCAAAACCTTACAGAGGCGGATAGTGACTAAGTTTAATGCTGTCAAAACCAGAACGACTTGGTACATCTGATACAGTCTATGTTGACTCATTTCTGTGATTGAAGAACAGTTGTATGTGTTCACATTAGCTTGTAATTTGGAGTCGATGAAACAAACTTTTTTACAAACAACTTATGTCCTCTTTCCTCATCACATCGAGATTATGAACGTCATTTCCATACTGTTCTAACAATCACTGCATGCCATTTTCGATAACGGGCTGCGTTCTTTTCAGTCCAGTAATTCCCCTGGCTATGTATTGGTAAGGGAGCAACGACAAAATGGCTTGCTCACTCCCTCAGCATAATCTCTTCAGACGCCTGTCTTTAGAGTTTTCATAAGAACGAAACTCCAGAGTAAAACTATCGCAAAGTTTCTCCTTACCCGAACGAACATCGCAGACACCGCAGCACATGGGGGGGGGGGTGGTAAGGAAGAGAGGGGAACCGAGGAATGGGAGGGGAAAAGATGGTGGGGAAGGGGTAGATAAGAAGAGAAGAGAAGAGAGAAAATTATGTTTTCGGAACCCGAGAAGCGCTTAGAGCGATTAGGGCATGTAAAGGGAATTAGATACAATTGATTTTACTTTATTATAAGTTACTTTTCTTTTTTCTCCGGCTTAGGGAGAATCTAATTCAGTAAGGAACCATTTCATGCATGATATGAAGAGGAAAAAATGAATTAAGTATGAAGCTAATTTATAGAAAACGTTTTTCAAACATAAATAAAATTGGAACAGGCTGAAGATCGTCGACAATTAATTATCAAATGCTCTTTGGAATAACAGTTTCGAGCAAAATTGTTTGTTTTTCTCTGAATGGATCGCCCCGAATGCCCCAGTGTATTCCTGTTCCTGACATTTGAGGCCGCTTCGAAGCTCATGAAGAATACCGGACCGTACAGCCAGGAATATCAGAAGACTGCAAGTGATCCAAAAAGAATCTTCCCAAAGATATCCTTCAATAGCGATGCGATCCTGGATAAGAAAAGCTGTCTCTGAAACTGACGCACAAAAAAGACGTTATTGCTCTGCAATAAACATACAAGTCTTCATGTAGAGATGAGGATTTAGATTTACAATATGTTTACAGTATTCGTATAATATTTGAGTAAATATTGTTGTATTTGTATGCGTAAAAAAAAATGTTAGAATGCCATCGAAGTCAAGATTGATTGTACAATCTTCCAAAAAAAATGTCTATCTCTCCGTGTGACGTAAGCCTGTCGAAGATCGACTTAAGAATACAAGCTTGATTTCTAAATTAATATAAATTGCCGATACAATAATTTGTAAGGACTTCGATAAAATGTGTACCGCAGATTCTGTATTTCATGAACGTTTACCGTTCAGTACTTTTTAAATTACATGAAAAATCAACCGTTTATTCAAACCACACGAGAAATTTAGAAAAAAATGCTCTCAAATTTGTCAGTCATTTGCTGTACAATATTGAAACTTTAACAACAAATTGAAAGGTAAAAAGAGTGTTGAAAACTGTGAACAACTTTCAACAAACTGTTCTACGTCAGTCACAGCAATCCGAAGCTGACTGATCCAATCATCAGGGGCTAGGAGTCAGTTCAACCCTCCAGCCGCTGGCAGCCGCCTGTGACAGGGGCAACGTGCTAGGGCAAACGACCAGCCGCTTGTAGCTGGCTGAACCCAACCTGGGTGACCGCAGTCAATGTCTACGGGTAAGACAGTGTCTGCCACCCAGCCGGTTGCAGAAAGTTTGTAGTGGGGCTGGCAACCCTGCCCCCGTAAAAAACGCTAACAAACCAACTACGAAACGAAGATGAAACACCGCCAACTTAATCGAATCTAATCTAGTCGAGGCTAGTCGCTATGAATCGAGAGGAGTCGAGGCGAGCCTTATAGAAGAAGAAGCTCGGAAAAATACGAAAGAAGTACAAACACTTCACTCTTCCTCGAACGTGCATTTATATCAACGAAACTATAATGGAACGATACGATAGCGTCCGTGATCCTGCCATGGACTTCGGAACAAGAAAGACGATTGAAGTAGGAAATACGAACTTTTCTAAACATTTTTCATAAACGTGGACGTTTTATGTATGTACATCTGTGCTTTTGGAAAAGTAAAATCGAAATATTACTCTTGCGTAACTAACTCTTGCGTGACTAACTCGGACGTGCTAGAGACAAAAAAATACAGCGTCTTGTAGAGGAAGAGTTGGATTACAACATACTGTTCCCCCAAATCATTCTGGAAACGGAAAAAAATGTATACACCAACGAAACGACAGCGGAAAACACAACATTTAAATGGAAGTATCAAAAACTACTCAGCAGGGAAGACCATGTAAGACGAAACCAAGAAAAACATGCAAATTTCTAAATATTTTTCGCGAACCCGAACGTGCATATATGCCAACGACACGAGAATGGAACATCACAAAACCAATGAAGCGAGAACGCCACAACACAAAACCAACAAAGAGAGAACGCCTCAACACGAAACCAATGAAGCGAGAACGCCACAACACAAAACCAATGAAGCGAGAACGCCACAATACAAAACCAACGAAGCGAGAACGCCACAACACAAAACCAACGAAGCGAGAACGCCACAACACAAAACCAACGAAGCGAGAACGCAACAACACAAAACCAACGAAACGTAAATGCGACAACGCAGAAACCACTAAACGCACATGCAACAACACAGAACAAGAAACACGACATAAAAGAAAACGAAGTGAGACGAGAACATTCCTGAATATTGTTTCCATGAACTCGATCGCGCATGTAATAAAATTGAGAAATCTATTTTTGACAACGTTACTGTTTCTGCACATACTGGAGTGTGAACTGACCAGAATAATTGATGAAATTCACGCGCTACGGGGGACCTAATAATGACTCGTGTAAGGGCTCCGGGGGAAATAGACCCCTCAACCCTTACCGCTTAACTATTGAAGGGGGCTGTGCCGTGGGCTCTGAGCTTGAGTGGTTGGTTAGTTGGTTGGACCTCAAGCAATGACAGTTGACCTGGCAAGTTGGCTCCCACAATCGCTCCAATAGACCAGTACTCTCACCGATGTTAATCTTTATTCCACGACCACCCGGCATTGACCCTCCTAACATGTATCGTATCTGGCTATCAAGTCAAATAGTTCCCCCAACGGGATTTGCGTTTCAAAATTTTAAAAAGGATCTGACTAATTTCGACTGGTTCATAATTTGTATAATAAGCTATGTGTACCACTTCCATTGTTTTCCAAACCTCGACATCACACGTTCGAGTAGACGAAACGAAACGATTCATCTCCAGTCCTGTCCGTGAGCAACGTCTGCAAAGTAATAATAACTGAAACAAATATTTTAAAATTCATTCTACATGAATAAACCGGCGCAAATCAACGAAATTTCTCATATTTTTCTAGCTCCCAAATTGGTATGTAAATCAACATCTCCCCAATAGCACGAAAATTAATAGAAATTCGTCCGCATGACAATTAATGCGTGAGGAAACGAAACTCTTTTGGCTGTAGCAAAAAATTATGGACACCCCTATAATTTCAAACTATATTTTTTTCACTTTAAAAAAATTCATTCTGACTTGTTTTCTGTTAAAATATAGATGGAATCATTTTGGTGTTTCTTCAACGAAACTTGTGCATAATAATTACCATTTATGAACATGCCTAGCCATGCCAAGTCACCTTGAAATAAAGTTGTCTTGTACTTCTTCACTGAATAACTGGAAGTTCTTCGCTGTTAGAGCAGGTCTCAGCGTATCTGCCACCTGGCTTACATCTGTGAAGACACTCTTTACTCGTGCTTTGGCATCTGCATTTGTATGTTGCGGCCACATTCGCCAGACGCGGTTGAGTAGGGAGATGTCCCCACAGTGAGGGTATCCATTGATTAGAGGTAGATCCGGAATACATCTGGGGTACTTGTCCAATTGGCTTATGAGCCTCAAGATATTTGGTAGGGCAAACAATTGCGGCAACCGTTTGATCTCACGTATTTCCAGGGGCGTTCGATGGCATATCTGAGGTGCCCGATACTTGCAGCTGGTAAAAGCGCCCTCTGCACTATTTGACCGTCCGTCGGCTTTAGCACTTTGAAATAACACATTTTGACAACATTTGCCGGGTTTCACAGGGACACTTTTGTTACGATTGTTTCGTTGACTTCGACCGTGTAACTAACCAGAATTTTCCAAACGTTTATGACCATGAATCTCTCAAGACGTCTTTGGAATGAGTATAGCCTCAAGACGTTCAACCTGTCATAACAGTCAATTTCTTCCATCACTGTAATTTCGGAGGTGAAACATCTTGCACTGCTTGAAGTCTAACCAGATCTTTACATTTATGTAGAATCCAGAGAAGGGAGTAATAGTCAATAGCTGTTCGGATTAACTGTTTGCACAGAGTTAACATTGTCCTTTTGTCTGCTATTAGAAAGGTTCTGATGGCCCAGGAACACAGTATTCTGCTACTGGTATCACCCTTTGCAATTTGTTCATGGAATAAAACATTGTTTTTTCATAAGTACATCTAAATAACTCAGGCTTTCTTTTTCTTCAATAGCTATGTTATTGTTAGGATGATTTTTAGACCTTTATTTGCGTCATTATTTCCGTAACTTAGTAATTAAAAATTAGATTCGTTGTGTATGTTGTTGTCAATTTGTTTGAACATTTTTGACGTATCTCAAATGCTTGACAATGGGCAGTACTCTGGTATCATCTGCAACACAGCAGATTGACGAATGTGGACTGTTTTTGTTCAGATCGTTGTCATTAGTAAGGACCGCAGAGGGCAGAGCAGAGTGACTTCTGGGACCCGACCAACGACTTCCACTGCTGCAGAGGTTTCTCCATTTACAACCACACTTCGAACTCTGCCTTTAAGGGAGGTTATGAAACATTTATACACATTTCCTCGGATATCGGCGTAATATTATTTTGATAACAGTATACTGGGATCTACTTTGTCAGAAGCTCTGATAAAAAAAAAAAAAATCACATTCACATTTGATCCGTCACACAATGCAATTATTACTTCGTCATAGCGCTCCAGTAGTTGGGTAAACGCGTTCCTCTTACTTCGTCATAGCGCTCCAGTATTTGGGTAAACGAGTTCCTCTTACTTCGTCATAGCGCTCCAGTAGTTGGGTAAACGAGTTCCTCTTACATAGTTATAGCGCTCCAGTAGTTGGGTAAACGCGTTCCTCTTACTTCATCATAGCGCTCCATTAGTTGGGTAAACGAGTTCCTCTTACTTCGTCATAGCGCTCCAGTACTTGGGTAAACGAGTTCCTCTTACATAGTTATAGCGCTCCAGTAGTTGGGTAAACGCGTTCCTCTTACTTCATCATAGCGCTCCAGTAGTTGGGTAAACGCGTTCCTCCTACTTCGTCATAGCGCTCCAGTTTTTGGATAAACGCGTTCCTCTTACTTCTGGAAACACGTTGCTAGTTGAACCATGATTTTTTCTTTAAAAAAAATCAGTATTCATTCTTTCACTACTCCTCTCAATCTATTGACTACGCGTGTTGTCAATGAAATGTAATTTGTTGGAGGGAATATGACGGCATGTTTCATGGTTTTCGGGAAAACGGAAGTGTACAAGCACTTCTGCCGCCACCTTTGTAATGGCATTGACAGTACCTGCTTGCATTGTTTCAATAAAACAGCTGTGATGTAGTCTCTCCTGTAGGCTCTATTTCTATTTATGTCATCGATAGCTCATGTAAATTCTGAGATGTCAATGTTCAGATCCGTCAATCAACATTCCGAGTTTTCCCAAGATTTGACTGTGTAACCTTCGATATATTAAATTTGCATTTGTAATTTCCACTCAAGAACTCGCTCATTGCCTTGGTTTCATCTGCCAGTTGACCGGATTCAACAATTAAGGGGCTAGTTTTATAGTTATATAGGATACAAATTTGGCTGCATAAGCGAAGAAAAACTTAGTATTTATGGTAATAATTCCAAAAAAAGTCATTTGTTTTTTCTTCTCTCTTGACCATGTGTGTGGCGCTGCCCTGCATCCAACAGTCTACAAGTATCCTCGAAGGATACACCGCTGCACAAAATACAGACTGCGGTATCCTTGAAGATACATACCGGTTGTATCCACTAGGCAATCAACAGGCCGCTGAGGTGGCGTGACCATTGTTGCAACAAGCAACGACAAAACATCGTACGAGGACAAGGCGCCATACCAGTAGACTGTGTGTCAGCGCGTTTTGTTAGCGAGCAACAAGACCAGGCTGGCTATGCGACGTCGAGCCGTCGACGGCCTCGTCTCCTAAAGAAATTGTTCCCGATTGATTTGGGCGTGACATGGAGGGCACGGTCGTGAGGCCGGCGTGAAATCGTTTCTTTACGGCTACACAGCTTAGAGGTCCTTTAGCAACATGCCACCAGTGCACACCGGCAGAGGTTTCTTTTCTTTTCCTTCTTGGAGGAACTGCGACGTGGGACCCGACCTCGCCCAGGCAGTGGTGGGCGATGACGTCATTATATCGAACCATAAAAGGTGCTGGTTACGAGTGACAAGGGGTCAGAGTAGGCAGCTCAGATGTGAAGCGTAGTAGTGTTCCGTCCTGTGGCCACCACCAGCCAGCCACCCTCCATGCCGTTGCCCGAAACCTCAAAGAGTTAAATAGAGCTGATTTAGTGTTTTCAGCACATGAAGCTATAACTCCAAGTGTTAAGGAGAGCAAACTTTAGTTTTTTTTCAACAAATAAAGCCATAACAAAAGGCTACCTCACTAGAAATCCATGTGAATTATAGGCGTCCTGCGCGACAGCTTTAGACACGGAGACTAAGACCGTTCGGTGGTCGTTTGATCAAATAGCGCGTCTAAACCATCATCGGGGTCGCCTTAGGCGATCGTCATCGACCATCGGCGTCCAGGCCGATTTCTCCGCGCGCCGTCCAGGCGAAAGGGAGGCTGCCGACATCATCTCCAAGGACCAGGGCCAGGGCCCTGCTACTCCCCGGTGAGCGCGAAATACCGTCAGCGTGGGCTGGCCCTCACTTTATTGAAATACTCTAGCGACAACATAGAAACTCAACTAGGAAGAGGCCGCTGATAGACAGCCGTGGCATTCGTGCCTGTTGCGTGTGTATTATCTAGTTGGCATTCGTGCCTGTTGCGTGTGTATTATCTAATTGGCATTCGTGCCTGTTGCGTGTGTATTATCTTGTTGGCACACGTGCCTGTTACTTAGGAGTTGCACTACGTGCCTGTTATATTATTCTCTTGTGGGCGCACGTGCCTGTTATATTATTCTCTTGTGGGCACACGTGCCTGTTATGTTATTCTCTTGTGAGCGCACGTGCCTGTTATATTATTCTCTTGTGGGCACAAGTGCCGGTTATATTATTCTCTTGTTGGCACACGTGCCTGTTACTTAGGAGTTGCACTACGTGCCTGTTATATTATTCTCTTGTGGGCGCACGTGCCTGTTAGATTATTCTCTTGTGGGCACACGTGCCTGTTATATTATTCTATTGTGGGCCCACGTGCCTGTTATATTATTCTCTTGTGGGCACACGCGCCGGTTATATTATTCTCTTGTTGGCACACGTGCCTGTTACTTAGGAGTTGCACTAAGTGCCTGTTATATTATTCTCTTGTTGGCACACGTGCCTGTTACTTAGGAGTTGCACTACGTGCCTATTATATTATTCTCTTGTTGGCACACGTGCCTGTTACTTAGGAGTTGCACTACGTGCCTGTTATATTATTCTCTTGTGGGCACACGTGCCTGTTATATTATTCTCTTGTTGGTACACGTGCTTCTTACTACATTGTGGCGTACGTGCCTTTGTGAGTGTGTATTGGCATCCATGCCAAAAGTTCATTCTAGGGTGCAGGTTTACATGGGCCCGACTATTTTGTAGCGGTAGTTACTTGTGTGCGACGTGCGGTCGACATGAGGTGAAGATGTGTGCGTGTAGGGGAGGTTCATCTCCTTCGATAATTAATTTTATTAAATATAGTTCAACTTTAACTTTACAGTAGTTTTTCTGCCCCTCCTCACACACATACCTTTGTTTTTCCTTGAGCCACGTTGCGTTGGTGGTAAATGCTGGAAGTTGTGAAAGTGTCATACATAAAGTCAAGCCAAAGTCAAGCTAACTCGAGAGTGAATAAAAGGGTGAGTGTCACTTACCTGGCTACAGTCGTAGACCTCACCTGGCTGACCGAACTCAAATTAGAGTGGCCCTCAGTCGTAAATACTTATTAACGTAAAAGGGGGGGCCACATGTGATCCTTTTTCTGCATTTCAAATGAGACGATAGCTTCGTCTTGTTTTCTGCATCTAAAATAGTTTCCTTCTTTGTAAAGTTGGCAACAGTATTCATCAAAGTTATTTTCTTCTTCCACCACACTGTTGGCCTGATAAATGAGTAATACTGAAGACGTTCAATTTCGAAAAAGTCCGTGTCGGAGAAAATTCTATTTCCAATGTTCCCTCTCGGTATGTCAGCATCTAGATTTATTTCGAACACATTATGATCTGATGGCGCAGTTTTTGTTACATTAATGTTTTTGAGATACTTAATGAATACAAAAACCCTAGATACAGATCATTGATATATCGTGCTGACGTTGCAAAAATGTGTTTTAAAATAATTATCTACTAATTTTGATCGTTCTTCGGCTTGATTTGTTGCAGATTCGGTGTAAAGCTACCGGTGGCCACTGTTTGCAAAATATTGATGGTTAAATCATTATTTAACCATCTGTTATATGGAAATCACTAAACACCACGGAGAAATACTTTAAATGCAGCCTTCTCAATGTATGCCACGTACCACTGTACAATTTCAAGGGCATCTTCATAATATACGTACTCACAGTTTCTTGGTATATAAATATAATAATAATGGTTTTCGGCTTTTCAACTTTAACCACGAGACACTCACAGTAATCATGGGGAAACTTCAACTCTTCAGAATTCCAGGACATTATTCCACATAGACTACAACACCACCACTTATCCTATTTGTGCGATCACTACTGAATAGAAGAGTTATTTTCAATATACATCTCGGCTGATAAAACATATGCATTTAGGTGTGTCCTGGCAGACCAATGAAGAGTGAATGAATATCAGATAGAGTGTTATGGATCAACTTTGTTTGCCATTTTGCCTGGTGTCATTGGCGCCATGTAAAAAAGTGTGACACTTTTGGAAATAATTTTATTTGATAGTTTCTTGGAGGAGTGTTTAGTTTTTCAGTGTTGGCGGCATGAGCAAGAGCAAAATAGTGACAATGGCTATAGACCGCCACAAATGAACTCACACGGTTATCACCATCAGGGCTTCCGCTATCATAGGACCTGCTTTCTTGGTCACTATAACGAGATTGATTTTCAGTGATGCCGCCGAAGGAATTCGTTGATGGCAGATAAACTCACACGGGCATCACCAGGAGGACATCCGCTTTCGCGTGTAAGCCGCTGTCCAGGTCACTGTTACGGGAATGATTCTCCGCCGACCCTTGGGGAGGAATTCGTTGGGTGCGATTTTGGAAACGCGTGCCGTGTACACGAAGCTGTTATTTTGCCCCATTTCTTTGACCAACATGGTTAAATTTTGGGTGATGCTGTGTGTGTATCGGATTGCTGGTGATCCAGTGGTGGCCTGTTTACCTTTTATGCAGCTAATAACGCATTTTTGGTGCATTGCATAAGACGATATGAGTCATTACATTACACTTGAAGGACCTTTTATGGAGCTTATTCCTTTTATATGCGTACCTTTCATGGAGCTTATTCCTTTTGTATGCGTACCTTTCATGGAGCTTATTCCTTTTGTATGCGTACCTGTCGAAATCCGTGAACGTGTAACAACGCTTCGGTGGGTAACGCAACATCCGTTCAACGACACTCGATACCTAAAAATAAATGTGAAGTTTATCAAACTTTTATTGCAGGTTCTTTTTTTGTTTTTTGCTTTATTTTCCTAGACCACTTTAATTTTTTATCACAACTACACTTTTCATTTGGCTCATGCTCACATTTGGGTGGGTGAAGCCATAGTTTTCGACTGACAATCTCCAGATTTTTGCTTCTTCCACTTATGGTAAATTGTCTTCAATTTGCTCTCCATTGTCACGCCTATTTTCCTTTTAGCTAATTTCACTAAAATTTATCGTACTAGTTACGTTTGTAGCCAGCATTTGCTCCATAAGATCTGCAAGCTTTGAAGTATTGATTAAAAAGTGATGTCAAGATAAACATCCTTCTCAAATTCCCTTGATTTTACAGGTTATGTACTGTCTTCACGACTTTCAGGTTTGATTGTTGATTAGTGGTAACACGTCAACGTTCAGGCAAGTCTGACGTAAATAATATTTAAATGGTGAGGCATAAAATACTGAATAAGTCTAGTAACTTCACGGTAGACATCGAAAAATATTTTTTGGGGGCAAGTGGCTGGATAAAAATCGAAGTAGTTGATGAAGTACCCTAGCTTGTCAGCTGATGTAATCTGAGTAGGCTATGGCACTCGAGCTGTGGTTGCAGATTTTACACTCATAAGCCTGTTTATACTATATACTGTTTATTTTCTTGCTAGCTTATCGGCGGTAATCAGTTGATGAATGTAATTTCCTACGAACAAGGTAAACAAGTTGTACATAATAATACAAGGAGCTAAATAGTGGATTAAGTGCAAGTCTGTACCGCCACAATACTCGCAGCAGGAAGCTTCCCGCACACTAGAGCTCCTCCAAGATATCCAAGATATCGCACATGTTCTTCTCTATAAAAGAACAGTCAAAATTTTTTCTACGTTTGTCTTTGTCTAATAAGCTAATCCACTAATCGCTATTCTGTTAACCTTGTTTGCCATTTCGCAAAACGCTCATCCAATGATTTTTCGGGATCACCGATCCTCTAACGCTAATCCGCTAACGCAAAAAATATTAGCCTTCTAATTAGCTATTTTGGTAAAAAAATCAATGAAGAAACAATGAATCATAATAAAATTCTAGTTCTATTTCAATATAATGAATAATTTATTGCGAATCAACCTTCTGCTCAAGAGTTCTCCCTCTTTGAGAAAGACCGGCTTCTCGAAGTTGTCAGTTTTAGGGATGACCTCTTGGTCCAGAAGATATGAGATCTGATGCTAAATAGCCCTTCAACGGCCGCGGAGGAAGGGAGGGGTATGGTTCACTTGATAAATAAGTTCAACTAGACCTTTCTTTCGAGCAGGGGGAACTGGACAACGGAGAGCGGTGGTGTACCTCACCTTTATTTTGTTCTACCCCTCATAGGTGCAGTCCAAATCCTCTTGGAGACAGCCTATAGTCGGCAGGCTGTTGGCCCTCCGCATGTAAGTGAAGGGGTCATCGTAAGTCACCTTCTGCACATGGAGTTTAACGACCTCCTCATCAAGGGCCATCTTGTGCATAATCTCACGTATGACCTTTTGCTTGATTTTGTCCTGTAATCCCTCATTAAAGTAGCCAACTAGTCCAGGTTCAAAGTGTGGGTTGACCCCTTTGTCCATCAAGAGGTCCATTTCTCGAAACAGGTAATGAAACATTTGCTCGAAAGACAACCTTGGGTTTTTATTGTTTTCCAGTCAATAATTTATCAGCGCTTGGCCCACGACGGTGCTGGTGTCAGTTCTCCACTCCTCCACTTGGTCCTTCATGAGCTTGAGAATGGGTAAGAGAATACTTATGTATGTATTCTCCTCAGACTGCAAAACATTTAGACATTTGGCAACAGGAGTAGCTTATAAGGGGTCTAAACGCAAGTGGAGGAATATGATAGGGATAAATAGAGTTCGTTTTCAGTCTAGAGAGTTTGCACCCCGTATTTTCACGAACGGCCTGAGTCAAGCAGGCAGCTAACGGGTGACTCATTCCGACGGACGGACGGACAGCTCTCAGATTTTCATATGGCATTTATATGTTAATAGGTTATATAAATAGTTTGTTTA
>SDVV010013779.1:0-15008 GCA_016164225.1 Gammarus roeselii | reverse complement strand
CCCCCGTTTCTGCGCGCACCCCCGTACGCTCGGTGAGTCAAGGTGCATGCATCGCGTCCTACCCCGGTGAAATGTTATGTGCAAATTCCCGTAGACCGGACAAAATCCGTCGTTTGCACCACATCTAACTACTATGGACGATGTAAACCTAAAATATCTTAAAAAAATCCTATAACTGTACGAGATTATTATTCAAAATTACAAAAAAAAATACAAATTCAACATAGATCAATCGATCATTAGAGAGCATACATAGCACATTATAATGACTTACAATACATCCATATCGTTCAGCTACTCTCGTTATTGGAACACCGCGTCGATGGAACACCAAAATATCTGGTTCAATACTGGATAATGCGGTATGGAGTATACAGATTCTCGTAACTAAGCTGCTACACCAATCCAAAATGCAAACATCAACTCGCCAACTTCCAGACTGATAAACCGTACTATTCCTATAAATATTGTATACATATAAAATAAATAGACATTGCCTAAAATTCAATATCAGGCTGGTAGCAAGCATCCATCCAAGCTCCGAGCAAGCATCCATACCCAAACTAGATAAGAATACAAAAATAAATGTACAGAAAAATATATCGAATTATAATCCAGACATAAATATAAAACGAAACATTCACTCAAATACAGCAAACATGCCACGGAAATAACTGATAAGACAAAGAACAATTATGAGCAATCTCACCTAATTTGTCAGAGCGAGAGAATTATGACGAAATGCTTCCATAGATAAAGACAATCCTATTGACCCTGAACAGCTAATTTTCATCTAGAAAATATTCCATCACGGGATCTCCTCCTCTGAAGAAATGTTTCATTGACCTGTAAATTTTGTATATATTTTTCTGCATTGGATAGCTCACAACAATTGGAAAACCAATAAAAGAATTACTGCAGAAGTCAGTGAAACGGAACGCAAGGTTACTGATAAATAACATTAAACTAATTGAATATATGCCACGTGTAAATTGATCAATATCGAACGACGTAAATATGATACCAAGGTTTAAAAATTCATCATGAACATGTCCGGAAATTAATATTCGTGCAAGCGAGAACTGTGTGGAGTCTTAATCTTTAATACTGCATGTAAATTATTATGTAACTGTTAGATTTAATATCAGTAAAAATTATCTTATAAATGTATGTTGTCATTACTCCCCCCCTCCATAAACATTCAAAGGACTAGCATTGAAAATGCATAAATGCAACATGTCATGCAACGAAATTGCAATACAGTATGCCCAGGGTTGAAATGCAAAGACCTATATGTAAATAAAAATGTATAACCTACTAACAAACTATTAACATATAAAAGCTGACCGATCATCCGAATGAGTCACCTCCGTTCTCTCCACGCCGCACCCCTCCGCGTCGCCCGCCTTCGCGTCGACCGCTCTCGCGTCGACCGCCATCGCGTTGACCGCCTTTGCGTCGACCGCCTCCGCACCGCTGAAATGTTATGTGCAAATACCCGTTGACCGGGCAAAATCTGCGTTGTGACGTTATTATAGCTTCTCACAACTTGCTGCCTTCTTTCCGTAAGTCAACATTTTATCCAGTTGTTAAGCTCGCCGCGAATACCGATGCTCTGTAATTTACTAATTAGGCGCTTGTGGAGACTTTATCAAAGACCTTTTGGAAGTCATGGTAAATGATATCGATTGGAGATTTTGTGTCTTGGATTTCAATTATATTTTTGAAAAAGAGTAGCAGATTCGTGAGACAGGAACGGTTGTGTCTAAAGCCATTCTGGGAGTCGCCAATAAATTGGTTTGATTCTAAGAATTCTGTAATTTTATCCGTTGTCGCACTTTCCATCAACTTGCCAATGATTGAGGTGAGACTAATTTCATGGTAGTTGATGGGACACTTTTTGTCCCCTCCTTTAAAAATTGGGGTAACTCTGGCCTCTTTCTATATAGAGGGGTAGTTGCCATTTGTGAGAGATTGGGTGAAATGTTTTATAAATGTTCGTCGATTTCGTTTTTTGTCGCTTTAAGAATTCTAGCATGAATTTGGTCTAGACCAGGAGATTTGGTGACTTTCAATTTATCTATATTTTGAACACTTCGGCGGGGGTAAAACTTCACTGTGCCGAAGGCTTCAATTTGTATTACCGTTATGATATCCTCTGACTCTGATTCTGATTCCCTAGCTCACGAACATCGTTCACGAGAGGACCTGACCTATTACAGATTTCGATTTTTTTTACTCAAAACATAATTAAAAAATTATTGCAGATAACTTTTAGCAGTGGCGGCAAGTTCATTTTCATAACCTTTGCCTCCTACGTTTCAGGACCCTCTTCAGATCTCGTCCATATTTTGCTACGTCGTCATGTGGATGTCTCTGTTTTATCGAGTGCTTTGCTTTCTTTCGTGATTGAAGGCGCTGCGATTCTCTTTTCCATTACTTGGTCTGATAGACTACTGTTCTCCTGTTTTTGTGCAGGATATGCTGAGGTTCCATATTTTTAAGTGCAGTCAAGAGATTGTTAAGCGGTTGATTGACATCTTGTCCGAGGGTTATATTTGTTGACGCCATTGACTCTCTTAAGCAATCAAAATTAGCTAATCAGTTAGGGACTTTTTCGCAGCTTGTTGATGTTTTCAACTCGAGCTCTACAGTTGTGGTCGAATACAGTTGTGGTCACTTGTTCCGAGTGGGTCCCCTACTTCGACATTCGTGACATGAGTCTCTTGCAGTAAATAAGAGATCAAGAATGTTGCTACCTCATGTAGGTGTCCCCACCATTTGGGTCATGAACTCATCGTCTGCAAAATCAATCAGACGTTAGCCGGTGGCAGTGCATTAGTCTGTTTCCTAATCAATGTCGGGAATATCAAAATCGCCAAGCACAATACTGTGTTGTGTTGTGACAACATCGACGAGGGTGTTGTATAGATCGATATCATCTGCAACCTTCCTTTTAGGGGGGTGATAGATGCGAGTGATTTGCCATTTCATATGTTTACCCATTACTTGCATTGAAACTATGTCGTGCCTGTTGTTTGGAATTGTGACTTCTAATATTTGCAGAGTGTTTTTCACGTGAAACAGCACTTCTCCGCCCTCTCGGCCTTGTCTATCTTTGTGAAATAGTGAGTTACCGGGAAGACTTAATTCGCCTCAAAAATGCCGTATGATTCCGTGATTGCAATAACGGCTATACTTTCATTCATTGCAAGGATACCTAGTTCTTCGATTTTGTCTCGGAGATTTCTAGCGTGCACGCAGTAACATTTGAGAGTACCGTTAGTCACATTGACTTGATTTGCTTGACTTATTTTGCTTCTACTCTGAGGTCTTGTGTCGGAGCCAAGACTTTCGTTTATGTTTACACGGGTTGTACTAGCGGAGCTGCGACTACTGCCTCTAACTGGGACTGGATTGATAACAGGAACTTTTTTGCTAGGACCTGTGGTGTATTTGTTGTGTAGCTCGTGTTGAAACGGGCGGAGGCCGCTGGGTCGTCTCGTCGGGCACTGCTGGCGGAGTTGTTGGTATGATATCGTTTGCGTTTTTTTACTTCTTTTCGTTGACAAGTTCAGCGCCTATGTTTTTAAGGATGTTTTCGATGGTATCAAGTCCATACGTGTTAATGCGAGTCTTGTTGGTGATTCTATTAAAGTTATAGTACTTTGCGTCGATCATCGTTTCTCAATGATCCGAGAAAGAGATTTTCTGGGCTTTGCAGAAAGTTGCTAGGTGATTGTTGAGTAAAATCATCTTGCTTAACTTTTATCTACTTTGGTTTGGATGGGGCAGGATGCCAGTGACATGGAGATGTGCGTGTGATGGTTTGATGCTGTTTAGCATGACTTCATACCTTTTCCATGTCGATTCCGTCTGCGACACGTCTTTAGCTCCTACTTGTATTATATTTCGCTTAGATGAATGTATCCTTTCCTTTGCGATTATGATTCGACCTCACCAATTTTCAAATCAGCTTTGCCGAGTATTTTCAGTTGAATTCTCCCTTTTCGCTGATTTGATTTGAAAGAGGTGACATTGTAATCACCAATCACAATAATTTCCTCTCTATTCTGAGTGTCCATTTCATCGGGCAATACCTCGAATCGGTTACGTTTTGTTGGGTCGGAAGTGGTGAGATTGAGGTCCAACGTATGTTGCATTGTCCCAGCGTGGCTGCCTCCTACTAATTACAGTTGCGTGCAGTGCCTCGTTATCTTTGACGGAGTTTTCTGTCGATTTAATACGATCGCTTGTCTCAGCGTCTAGAGCTGAGAGCTTCTTGGCAAATTCGGAGTCTAGGTGCACCTGGAGTTCTTTCACTTGATTTTGGGTGGCTTCGGCAGTTTCTTTAACTGCTGCTAATTCGCTGCTCATCAGATCATTAAATTTGTGAAATTGTTTCAGCACGTTGTGCCGGAAGGGGCGGGACGCGCGAGGCTCTTACCGCATTGTTTGCGGTAAGCAGCATCGAGTAGATGTGAGGTTTTTGGGTGGGTGGCTTACCGAGGCACAGAGAGTCTGTGGTTTGCTCGCTTCCCGACTGTAGAAGAGGAAGCCAGTAGGGAGGCCAGTGAGGAAAGTTCTACCCTTACACTGTTTGAATATAGTAAAGTAAACCTGATTAGTTTATCACAAAGATATAAATACGGTGTTTAAATATTGCACACACTTCGTTGAATGGTCCGAAGAACAGTCTAAACCGGCCGATTTAGCATTTGCCGTGTGTTAATGTTTAACACAGCAAATGAAGTGACCTCCTCTATTATATATCAGGCAGAGGAGGACTAGCAACACACTAACTAACCCCACGACCGTCAACAATGAACTGAATTGGCTCCAACGTCTTACTGGCAAGCGTCACAAACGCATGACGCAAAATGAACTCACTGAATGATGGTGCGGTCAATGAACATGGGGCATGCAACGCATATGCTCCATTTCATCCCACGTATTGGGCTCAATATTTTTGTCGTGACAATCTAGACAAGCCCACTCCGGTTGGGGTATGTATAAATAGTACACGCGTCCCATTCGGCAGGACAGCACCCGTGTCAGTTTTATGTGCTCCATCTTAAAATGAAGTTGAGTGATGTTCTAGAGGCTCTCTTTAGAACATGATTAATTAGCCTCTCTGCTCATTTGGGTCACGGGAAGACATACGTAGGTAACCTCCTTCCCCCGACATTCCTCTAAAACTATGTTCTCCGCGTAAGTCTTCCCGTCACTGGACATTGCCACTTTCCCGGCTAAATTACTGATCAGGATCGTTTGATTAGTGTCTGGATCTTCTAAAGAAAAACTGTTCAGGACTGTCAGTGCCATGTTTTGTTTGGATACAAAGGGTAAAATTAGGACGTAAGTTTTGTCCTCGGCCAATGTTTTGATTTCGAATTTCGGGAGAACGTTTGGGAAGTTGCCCATGGTGAAAAGGTACGGTAACACTTACGCTTTCTGAAACATGAAGATACCCTCATCTACCAAAGTCCTCAATTCATCGTATCCCAGTACTTCTGGCACTGCCCCCAATCTCAGCAGTAGTCTATTGACACTTAGAGGAGGTACTGTAATAGGATGTAACCTTGCGCCCTGATGTTCATCAAAGAATTCCAGACTGTGACGCACAAATCTAGCTCGCCCAATTGTCCATGCACCCTCTCGAGAATCGTCTGAGCGAGGGATATCTCTGTCTCTCGGTCAATGAGTGTGTTGAGGGTCGCCTGGACATGCCGGAAATTGATGTTGATCTTTTGGAGAGAGGTTATTACTCCCTGATTAGCATCTGTGAAATGATCTAGCAGATCTTCAATGTCCTTTTCTGTGGCAACCCCAAGCACAGTCTCAACAAGTCGCTACACAAATTTAGTAAGCCTCGTTTCCTCTTATTGTACATCACGAAGTGCTCCGATCCCTCTCCCATTTCCCTTGCCTCTTTCGTGACTTTCCCCATCCATGCTCTTGCGTGAACCAGCTTCCTGGGCCAATCCCATTCTAACTCTCGTATTGAGTGGTAATTGAGGAGGTGCAGCACCTGCTCGCCCGAACTTGTTATTAAAAGTTTAAAATTATAAGACATGGTGTGGAGCGCGTCCACGACCGCAGCCTGGAGGGCTCGAGTCAGGAACACCGTTGATAGCGTATCAACCAAGCTTTCTGCCTGTTTGTACAGGCTAGCAGCGGATCGTGCGACGAACGTCCTTGTGTGATATTCCAACCGCACCGCCAGCTGCCCCTGCACGAGCGTAGCCGTTCCCTTGCTTTCTACAATGACGCCATTCGTGGGCAAGCGTACTGAATCGTCACTTTTCGGTACTTCCCCGGATTGGAGCGAGGGGCATTCCATAAGGGAGCAGTACCAGAAGAAGTAGGGTTGAAAGTTGGAGGAACAACATTCCGTCTAAGAGGAGAAAATATAATTTTTTCCATAGTCTAATTGAAATGCTAACTTAACATGAATATCAATGACATCGTCCTTCAAGTTATAAAACATTTATACAAGGGACATCCGTACTGGTTTCCTCAACGGAGCGAAACGTGTTCGTTGTCCGGAATGCGGTGAGCATGCGTAACAATTGGTTCTCAGTCGGATGGGAGTCTGTCCATGGCTTCCACTACCGGGACTTCTAGCATATTAGAGGCATCGTGAACTACGGGTGATTCGGAAGCAGTCACTTCCTCCTCATCGCTGTCTCAGGCTGCGGCTGGTTCGTACAATCCCTCGTAAGAGGCATGGCAGGAACCTCTGCGTGCCCTCTGAACATGTGTTGGGTAACATGGTAGTATGTGATCCAGGTGGACTTTGCGTACCCTGTCAGGAGTAACGTGTTGTAGAGTGTAATAGTTATTGTTAGGTGAGTGTATTTTGGTGACCACAATTGGTTCTTCCCATCGTGGGCTTAACTTGGGGTATTCAGTTGGTTTTGGATGATATTTGGCACAGACACGCTGGCTTAGAACCAGTTTTTCTCGGTCCCTATCGTGTCTGCAATGTTTTTGTTGATACTTGAGTAACTCGTGATACATAACGATTGCGTACGTACTTGTGTGCTATCTTGGTTTGTCTCTCGCGAATGCCTGCGCAGTCATAGAAGATGTACAACATTTCGAACGTCTCCGGACCGTCCCACAAGACTACATGCTTTCGGTCGCATCCAAATAAAACGTAACGGAGGTTGTCCCCTATGGTGTGGTTGAAGCCGGTGTTAATGGCTATCATGACTCTGGGGAGGAACATGTCCCATTTTGGAGCGAACTCCCTGCAATATATACGAAGCAACTTCGCAATGGAAAAACTTCCGTTCTTCAAAGTCCCGTTGGCGGCTGTTCAATAGGAAGTGATGTTTTCCTATTTCACATAGAAATTTGGTGTTCGCACAAAGGTCTCATTACCTCGCTCACAAATTCTAGAGTGTTGTCTGAGATAAAGCGCGTGGGGGCTTGCTCTAATGTGAAAATAACTGTTCTTTGAGAGCACACGAGACGGTTTCTGATGATCTGTTTGGGATTGGTACAAGCACTAAATATCTGTTGAGAAGGTCTTTGAAGGGTAATATATATTTGTTTTCAGAGTTTGTCATTGGGAGAGGTGCCATAATGTCCATGTCAACTTCTTTCCATGGTCTTCATTGCAAGGGAAAAGTTCTAACTGGAGTGCTCTGTGGGAGCAAATGATTACACATCTGGCATTCCTTATAAAATTTAATAATTTCCGTGTACAAAGTGGCCATATTCGCAAATAAAAAGTGGGGATGCAGTTTAGTTAACGTTCGAGCCACTCCCAGGTGACCAAACTCGAAGGAATCGCTACTTAGTAGCACTGCCCTGTGAATAAGTGTTTGTGGTATTACTACTGTTCAGTGTGTGATTTCTCCTCCACATCTCTGTGTCGTGCTACGTTTATGCAATATGTCGCTACCTAACAAGATCCTTTGGTGACTCCTGTTTGGATGTGGTGAGCGTTTTTGTGGTTAGATGAGTGATGTAATTGGCTAGCTGTGGGTCAGTTCTCTATTCTTTGATGAGTTCTTCCACGGTTCATGCTAGTGCAGGAACTCGCTCTTTCAGCACTTCTGGTAATGATTGGGTTTTCTTGATGTGAGCTAAGTGTGAAGGCATTTCTTATTAGTCTTCTTTTGCGGCTATTTCCTTGATGTATTCTCCGTCTTTCTCCAACGCTGAGAGGCTGTATGGGGTACGCAATAAGGCATCGGCCAGATTGTTTAGCTTGCCCTTTAAATATATGACCTTTGTGTCATTTTCCTGCGTTAGCACTGCCCACCGGCCTCAGGCGCCTTCTGGCAGGACTTTTCGGAACAGGAAAGATAGTGGACGGTGATCCGTACTGATCGTGACTTCATAGCCATACACTAGGAACCTGAACGTCATGAGAGCCTACAGTACCGCGAGGGCTTTTCGCTTCGTGGTAGAATAGCGGCGCTTTGACAGTGATCGTGAGGCATATGAGATTGGGTGAAATTTGTTAGGAGAATTGGGTTGCATTAGCACAGCTCCTAGTCCTACGTTGGACAACCTTCTTTCATCGTTTGCATGGATTGCTGCTGTTCTGCTAGCCACACGAACGGTTGTCCTTTCTTTAGTAATTTGTTTAACGGATTGGCAATGCGTGAGAATTCTGGAACAAATCCACGTAAGTAATTTAACAGTCCAAGGAATGATCTGGCATGGTCTCCGTTTGTGAGAGATGGATAATCTTTGATCACGTCTATGTGATCGGGACGCATCCATATTCCTTCGGGACTTACGAGGTGTCCCAAGAACGTAATATTGGGTTCAATAAATTCACACTTGCTCAGCTTAGCACGCATAGAAGTTATGAGCAAATTTTGAAGAGCCCTCTGGAAAGAGGTCAGGTGTCCGTCAACCGTTGGGGACGCAACAATGATGTCGTCGAGATAGGCTAGAGCGTGAATACCCAATGCTTCGCCTAACACTAGAGCGATACACTTGCCAGAGAATGACGGTGCGTTATTTTCTCCAAAGGGCATCATACGGAAGTGATAGTGTCCTTTTCGTGTGGTGAAATATTTATTTTCTTGGTCCCTGTCCACAATTGTCAGCTGCCAGAATGCTGATTCTAAGTCCAGGGACGCAAAAAACTTGGCATTGGTTAGGGATTGGAGTAATTCCGGTATCCAGGGAGTTGGATGTCTAGCGGAAGCGGATATTCTGTTGAGATTCCGGAAATCGATACACAATCGTGGAGAGTGATTCTTTTCGCGTACTATAATCACTATTGAATTTCAAATACTATCCGAAGGAACGATAACTCCTCCGTCGAGCATGTCGTCAATCAGGGATTCCAGTTCTGCCAAAGGCGAATGTGGCTGTGGATACTATTTTTGATACACGATTCCTGCTTCCGGGTCTGTCGGTATAGCATGTTCCATTAAATTTGCCTCCCCAGGTGTTCTCCTGTCTTTGCAACGACATCTCGATATCTGTGGAGATTCATAAGTTTCGTTTGGAGTTGGGGATCTGCTGGAGCATCCACTTCATCCTCAGTTATAGGTTGTCAGATCTCGCAGGTTAGATCGTTTATCCACCGACGTCTCTTCAACGTGATTTATGTATGAATCATGGATTGTACTGGCATTCTCGATGAAAGATCCCAGCGTTAATCCAGTAGAGTAGTATTCTACTTCTCTCAAGGGAGTTAGAGGCTAATCGCGTTCCTTTCATTATTTCCAAGTCCATAGGGGACACGTTCAGCAGTAACAGAGGCATTGAGCCTTCCTTAATTTTTATGAGTGCTTCTGATACCAAAAACCGGAGTCAGCCAAGCCACGGGCCGGGATTTTTGTATGCACGTGGACTAAACGTTGATCTGGTGGTCCAATTTCAAAAGATTCCGGGGCGTGCACTATCAATTCGGGTTAATTTTAATTGATGTTAGGAATGTAGAGGTTGAGTCGAAGCGAAGAAGCCCGGCTGGTTAGTTTACGTTATTTACGTTATGTGTTATTTGTTTCTTAGCAAAATCGTGAATTGGGATGTTGAAGATTTTGTGATTGATTTCTAATGTCAAAACCTTCTTAGTGAAGTCGATTTTGGCTTGGTGTTTAGTTACCAAGTCTGTACCTATCAGTTACTCGTAGGGAGCTGAATGGTGTTGGCTAAGAACAGCCACCTGGTGACTGAAGGTAGTCGGGTTTTTAATTCGATAATTGGACGAACCAGTCGCATTTAGTTTTAACGTAATCTGTATATTTCTCGTGCCGATGAGGGGTATTGCTTGTCCGTTGAAATCCGTCAATCTGGATTTTCATTTGGCCATCGCCTCAGACGAGTCTTCAAACACACCTGACTTTATAACCGTCCAACCTGCACCCGTATTCAACAGACCATGCACACGTCGGCCATTCACGACCAGTCACCATTGGAATCTACAGTTCCTTATTAGAGTTTGGGGAGGAATGCATGGCTTCTCTATTGTCCTATTGCATGGCTTCCCTATTGTCATGGCGACCGCCTCGGTCGCCATGACATTCGCCCTCCTCTATCATACCACTTTTATCATGGAGCACACAACACTGTCCACACCACGCTTCAGTCACATATTCGCTCTTTTCACTGGCGCTGTCGAGCCCGTGTACTGAAATAGGTTTCTCAGAATCATTCAGAGGCTTAACCGCTGACTTGTTGGGTAACGAGGGGATCAGTCCTGCCACTGCGTCATTGGAAGCAAACGCTGAATGTCGCTTCCCCATAGTAGGGATTCGATTAGGTTCCTTCGATACCACAAAGACATTAGGGTAAACAGCGGCTTACTGGGCCTGCTATGTGCCGAGCCTTTCTGAAAAGGAGTCTGCCTCGGACTTCCCACAATACTTCGTTTGTTTTTATCGGGACACCTCGCCGCAAAGTGCCCTAGCCTGCTGCAGTGGAAGCCCTCTACGAACTGATTGGTCGTATTGCGGCATTCAGCTTGGAAATACCCGGTACCTTTGCACTTGATGCATCCCCGCTCTGAAACCCCGACCTGATTCAGCTCGTTACCTTCCTCCACGTCACCTTCATACGGGACTAGTTTCACGCTCGTGTTCTTTGTGCCCTGGCCACCCGTCTTTTCACTTACTGCATTCTCTGAGGTGGGGCTTGCACCCGAAACTTTTCTGGTGTACCCTCGTTCACGAGTCCCACCTCTACTACCGCTTCAACTACTAGCTTCTGCTCAGTTTTGCTACAAACATGATATTGCTTATCTTGAAGAAGTCAGCCTCAACGACATTCTGTTCACGAGAGAGGAAGTTGTCAAACAACTTAAATCGAGAACAATTGGTGGATTCCTTGACCCACATCTTCAACTTATCGATGACGAGTGGTGAGATCCCCGACGACTGGAGAGTTGCTAATGCCGTAGCAATCATATGAATATTATTAGTTTGGTAGTTGGCGTGTTCATATTTGTATTTTGGATTGATGCAGCACCTTCGTTACAAGATTTTGAACCAGATATATCGGTGTTCCATTGACGCGGTGTTCCAATAGCGAGAGTAGCTGAACCATATGGATGCATTGTAAGTTAATACATTCTATTATGTATACTTAGTAATGATCGGTTGATTCATGTTGAAATTGTAGTGTTTTTTTGGACTTTTGAATAGTTATCTCAGACCGTAGTAGTTTTTTTAGGATATTTTAGGTTTGCATCGTCCATGAAGCACACAATTTCAGGCATAATTGGTCGGTTATTCCATCATTATTTTTTTTATTATATCATGACCGTTTTACTACGTGTCTTTGAGTTTTGTATGTTCTCTGTACAGTTTACATCTTCGATGCAAGGTATTGGGTATTTTTATACAATATCGAAATATCAGGATATATTGCGTTTGTATCTGCAATGTAAAACATTATTTGTGGTATAAATTAGTTACAAGTTGTATATTTTTAATATTTTATATATCTTCTTACATCCTGGTACAATGTTTGACGTGGATATTTCATATATAAAAGATTCCATTTGTTACAAATTTGGTCTTGTTGTTACTTTATCGTATATTTAGTGTAGAAACCATACTTCAATGGATGTTTGGTAATGTCCAGATCCCCATAGGCAAGAATTGTGCACGCGTCGATATAGTATCGTTTATTTCCAAATTTAATTAGGCAATTCTTAATAGTAGGTACATTTTGAAGCTAGCACGCTTGCGCGCGATTGTTGTGTTTGGTCTCAAAGTGTGTGTATGTTTTCTGGTAATGAATGTCTCTGTATTGTTCATGTCATAGTTTGGCTTGCGTCTGGTAATTATCACCCTTAGCAACTGCTTTTGTGACGTTGGATTCGAGCAACATGCTGTTACACTTTGGTTGCAAGTAAATGATTTCAATCAGGTAGTCGTCGGCAGTTCCGCTTTTCAGTAGTCTCATCTGTCCTCTCATCGTTTCATCGTACAAGGGATGATTTTTTTCGGTTGTTGGGAAAGTTCATGTATTCAGCCAGAGGAGCTTGCCGCACTTTCGCCTCAATGTCGACCACACATTTGAACTGAAGAAGCAACGAGTCTGTGTTCGAGTAGATGAGCGAGACGTTGTCTTCGTAGCTCGGTTTCAGTGCACCATAAAAGAAGCTGTAGATTTTTGTTTTAATTTCAGTTTGGGGTTGATGAGATATATATCTCAAATATATTAGGAATCTGAGTGCAATTTCAATTGCATAATATCTATCGCATTTCAATGCTAGTCATTCTTTATTGCAATTCATTGCCAGTCATGTTGCATATCTGCAATTTCTTCATCGTACAAGTGGTGATTTCGGGGGTAGTCGGAGAAGACCATGTATTCAGCCTGAGAAGCTTGCCGCACTACCGTCTCAATGTCGGCCACATATTTGAATTGGAATAATATCTATCGCATTTCAATGCAAGCCACTCTGTATTGCAATTCGTCGCAAGTCATGTTGCATATCTGCAATTTTTTCATCGTACAAGGGGTGATTTTTGGGGTAGTTGGAGAAGACCATGTATTCAGCCAGAGGAGCTTGCTGCACTTCCGCGTCAATATCGGCCATACCTTTGAACTGGAATAATATCTATCGCGTTTCAATGCTACACATTCTGTATTGCAATTCATTGCAAGTCATGTTGTATATATGCATTTCAATGCTAGCCATTCGAGGTAAATTTAGGAGTTTGCAAACAACGATGTATAATATATTTTTTTATTGATAATAAAATGTTGACACATATATATTAGGGAATTACATGGGTTTATCATCTATACGAGAACATAACTATTCACTCCGAAAAGTCGTAGGGAGTAACTGTACGAAACATATGTATTGACTTCGACTACCTCTCTGGTCTTATCTTGATCTGCGGTATCAAAGACACTCGAAGGGTTCTTTATCTATGATAATAATTATTTTTCACCTGGAGCTGTAAGCTAATCATATCGGTGTACGATTTATCATCTGGGTGTGATTTTTCTCTGGTCAATTGGGTTCTAGACTTCTGCCCTTGGTACCCATTTTAGATAGACGGATACCTTTGGGAGTAGTGTATGCATCACTTCGTAGCCTGTCCTTGTAACCAAAACTTTGTTTCTAGTTTTCAGCGAGCTTTTTATCGACGCTAGTTTTTTACTTATAGTTGCATGTTTACGACACCGAATATTTTCAAGTTGTTTCTTACTGGCGCCAACATTACTATTCATTATATTCCCGCACAGTTCCACAATATACATAATTTTTCAGCACTCAAACGTTTGAGACATGATTCTGTCTCTTCATGTTTCATTACCAACAATTTTGAAACAAAGTCAGACATACATTTTATTTTGTTGTACAATTTTACTTTTCTTATACTTGATGCCCTATCATTACCCCATTTGATAATTCGGTTTCTTTAAACTTTAGCAAGTTTTTCTTCACATGAAACCTCCTCGGTATCACAATCACACGTTCCAATATCGCTGTCACTGGTATCCAATCCACTTAAAGTATCCAACGTTTTCCCCATATTTTTATTATTTTCCATATCGTCTAAGGTTTGGGTGTACTCCCCACATTTCACCCAATCTTAACACGATCTACGTTTGAATGTTAGTGGCCTCGCTCTTTCTTTACTGCTCGCACCCTGTTGAGCCCTGTCTTTATCAATATTTTGGAAACCCAGGTCCGATTTATTATGTTCTGTCAATACACCCGGTGCATCCATAGAGCATGTATTTCCTCGTTTATTTTTAAGATTATCAAATTCAATATAATATTGTCCATTGAGATGACGCCAAAACCCAAACGTAAAGCTTGATGCATAGCTACACGTTCGTATAGCTTGACACAATATATAGCTTGTCACAACGTATAGCTTGACACAATGCATATATAGAGGGTCGTTAGCGTCACTGTGTCGGCACATGTGTCGACACAATGCATACATACAGACACCATGTAGGCATTTACACATATTTTGTGCAAAAAGGGTTACCATACACTGCCAGATGCATTAATACCTAGGCAACCTAACCTAACCAACTTAACCAAGAATTATATGTCAGCGTTCGAGATTTCTTCCTTACGTATGATACTTATTCATCGATTTTGGATATACTTATATCAAATCCCTCAACAAAGCTCTACTTTTTCGAAGTTTTTTTTTAAATATCACACACAATATAGACACATACACACGTTTGTATGCATATACAGGGGCGGTTAACATCTGTAGTATTTTTCCATTAGAACAACATCCCTTGCTTTTGTTACAAGATATTTAATAGGGATCAAGTTCACGTCATGTTAGGTTGTTAGATCTAATCATCCTAACCTAACTTAACCTAACCTATCCAATCCAATAATAATGTATTATCGAGCGACTTTTCATGCTTACATATAATTTTTTACAGTGTTTTAGGATTAATGCATAACAAATATCTCCACTTGACTCTACATTTTAATCACACAATTCTAAATCACTTCTACATGTTATTCACATCCATGAAAAACCTAACCTAACCTAACCTCATGTTAGGTATTCCGTCATTGATAT
>SDVV010013778.1:0-15008 GCA_016164225.1 Gammarus roeselii | reverse complement strand
CTCACCTCTTCTCTCCCTCTATACACTCTCCCAATAGTCGTTGCTCACCTCTTCTCTCCCTCTATACACTCTCCCAATAGTCGTTGCTCACCTCTTCTGTCCCTCTATACCACTCTCCCAATAGTCGTTGCTCACCTCTTCTCTCCCTCTATACACTCTCCCAATAGTTGTTGCTCACCTCTTCTCTCCCTCTATACACTCTCCCAATAGTCGTTGCTCACCTCTTCTCTCCCTCTATACACTCTCGCAATTGTCGTTGCCCACCGCTCCTCTCCTTCTACCCCACTCTCCCAAAAGTCGTTGTTTACCTCTTCTCTCTTTTATACCACTCTCTCAATTGTTGTTGCACACCGCTCCTCTCCCTCTATACTACTCTCCAAATAGTTGTTGCTCACCGGTACTAGATTTTCAATTTTCGTGTGGCTTAAAACCCGAGTTGAGCTTTCTTTCATGCAAACTTTTACTGCGACGAGTCCATTTTTTCCATTCGTGCTGTTCTCGTGCTTGAGATTCCATACACTGAGCGTAGATCTCATGCACGAGATCCCTCATTTCGCCCTCTTCCGCATCTTGTCCTCAGCAAGGGCTGAGCCGCAATTGCAGCGGCAACTTAGGGATGACTGCGAATCCTTGGGCTGTGGAGTAGAAGAGTAGGTCGAGTGGGGACGCTCCTTGCTGCCACCCGGGGGTTCTAGGTCCATTTGGCCTCAGCACCTTAGGAGTTACTGTACCTTCTGTTGCACCCGTGCATTTTTTCGACATTAGCTGCGTTGAGAACATTGACTCCGCGCAGTAGTAAACCCCAATCAGTCTTATCTAACCAGTCATTGTCTCCTTCACATCGTCCCATTGAAATGATATGTTTCAAAAAAGCGACAAAAAATACTTTGTCAGTCGAACCCTCGGTTGGAGAATGGGGAAGCAGGTTTTCCAACAGGAGAGACCAAAAATGTATGAACCGCTTATGCATAGGACACTCGTGTATTACTCCCAACCATCTAACGAACGTCGGCAATCAGCGTGATGCACTTACTGAAAGTGCAACGCACATGCAGCAGCTCGACAGGTATTCTCAAAACACTCACCCTGCAAAGCTTCCTCACTCGCCCCACTCACAATAAAATGCTGATCGTTTTCGGCAAACATACCGGCCAATACGAAGCAGTGTAAACAAAATAATTTTACCACAATACAATATACTCGCTATATTAATTGTGGAGCACAGAAACAAGGATTTATTCAGAAAGCTACGTATAAATCCTTTATTTTCGTTAGAAAATTAATAATAAAGTATTGTTCCCGTATCCACTGGCGTGCATACATCCCACCGTTACAAATTCTAATAAGCGCGTACCTATCAGAATTGATGAACTTCGCGTGCTACAGGAGAGCTTATTAAGGCGACGGTAGAGCTCCGGGGTTATGAGTTCATTTATCCAACTTAATCTAATCGAATCACTAAGAAGCTTGAACTCGCTCGAATTTCTTTCCATTCTTGCTGTTCTCTCGTGTAAGAGGCTCTACACGTAGTATAGATCTCGCGCACTTTTTACCAATTTCCTGTCCCTGCTTCATATTCCCCTCAGCTGATGCTGGGGTAAATTGACCCAGGCACCTCAAGCATTAATGCGACCCCTTACGGCTTCAAAGCGAAACAGGTTTTAGCGAGAACGCATGTCAGAAGTCATCGATTCTACTTTTTAGTGAACCATGCAACTCTAATCTAATTTGGTTTGTGGCCGATGCGGAAGCTGTAGCCGGTGAGTAGGGTTGAGATGTAGGAATGAGGGGACTATTGTTTCATGCTAGTTGACTCTATCAAGATAGAAAAATGAATAAATCATCTAAAAAATGATGACGAACGGTCGGTGGCCGAGTAGATCTCGTGCAGTTACATGGTTCACAGTGGCAGCCGCTCAGACGTTGAAGGTCAAGCGGTTAATATTCTGATGTAGGATAAATAGCTACACGTGTGAGAGTGAATCACGATTGGTCGCTCATCTCCATTGCAGCTGACTGAGTCGGACCAGGATCCGTACCGCAACTTCCCACTGGTGATCAGCGAGCGCTGGCAGACGGAGGTAGCAGAGACGGTGTTCGAGGCCATCAACAGTGAGGCTGACAAGCACGAGCTCAAAAAGAAGGCCAAGCACAAGCACAAGTTTGACACAGATGAGAAAGGTGAGTTAAGAGGAGGCCTTTTGTGGGAAAGAGCAAGCTTTTCGACTTGGCTCAGGACTGAACCATATTTATATATAGCAAGTCATTATGCCTTTATAAAAAAATTTGGTTTATGAGCTGTCATGGTCTTCTCTACCGTAGCTCGGGATTTTATGGCTGCCAGCCTCAGCCGGGTAAATATTGTTGTATACAGTGCCGTTGTTTTTCAGCTCAATGATGTATCGAAAATCATACGAAAATGTTTCGGACATTGATACCGTTCGTACGTTGTGACGCTCGGACAGAGATCGGGACTTACAGAGTTATGACGTCTCCGTGATATGCAATACGTCGTATGAAAGCTCTCATAGAATGCTACAAAATTAGGCTGTTTTTTTCTGATTTTTTAAGGATTTAAAATTGATTTAGGTATAATGATGACATGTAGACAAAATTACAGAAATATCAGAATACACTGATGATACGTACCAAGTCTTTACCAGCGTGATCGGTTCTGAAGGCAACATTTGCAATTTAGATGAACTTAATTTTGACTTATAACTTAGATTGGGGAGTAAGTTTATCTCTACAACCTACCAACCGATGGACATTGTTGAAGGACATTCTCTATTCTCCATGTTTCAATATGTCGAGATTGATAAAAACATTACATTGGACTATTGGCTTCAAGGAAAATTAAGAAAGAAAAGTAGGGTCACAGACATTTACTTAATCATGACAATATACTGCTTCAACTGACATTTAATGAAAACAGTGATAGTAGAAAATGTCCGAGATGATGTTGTCCATTACAATACTTGCATTGTTTGGCAGACAAATACACAAATTTAGAAACTTATCATAGACAGCATGACATATTACATACGCACAGGACAAAAACATTCAAATGAGTCATATTAGATGGTTTTATTGATTGAATGGATTTCTACATTAATAAGATGATTGACAATTTCATTATATATTGTTGCGACAGAACTATACAAGCACAAACGAACAAGACAACAATGTTGGGAGAGCGAGTGACTGAGCCAACCACAGATGTTAGTAAAGGTTCAATCTAAGGGGTTAGGCAACCAGAATTGGCTCAACTCACCAGACTAGTCCTGCACTACTCGATGGTAGCTAATAGGCGTGAAGTATATGGTCCCTGCTAGACAGAAGTTGTAGCACAACTGAAAGTTATTTGGGACTTAGCTTCTTAGTGATCTGGTGGCCTATGGCAATAAAGGACCAGACAGGGATAAGGTAGTGGTATGGTAGTTTACTTCATAATAACGCAGTAGTGCAACAAAATGGTATGCCACACTACCAACTGGGTGGAACCAATAAAAAACAAGTCTGCCGCACAAACAGGGTGACAGATACCAGTATACAGCGAAGCTTTATACCTCAGAAGGGCAAGGCAGCATAGGTACTTCAGATGGAGCAAGTTACAGATTGATTCAAACAGGCTGGATAACTATTGCCAACACCCTCAGTCGTCACATGCAACTACACCATGAGTTCTTATTCCAAAATAGTTGAAGCACTAGATAGGGCGTTAACAAGAAAAGGTGGGAGTGCCTGGAAGTAAGATGGGTAAAGTAAGAGTGACTGAAGCCGGTGCCAAAGTTTCGCGTATTGGTAAATCATGAAGCATGTTAATGACATTATAAATGGAGCAATTACACAACTGATCAATTCTGGTAAATATGTTCTGGGTAGCAGCAAGCAGCACGCATCAGGAAGACAATATTACTGGATCAAAGTGCTGGTTCACCTAAGTTGCACGACACTTGGGTGAACAAACAAGCATTTGCATCAAGTAGCCAAGATAGCAAGCAACTACACAAGCAAAGGAGAGTATTTGGCAGGCTAGTAAATGCAGTGGTATCTATCGTATTTGCAAAGTACAAGCTGGAGAGGAGAACGCAGGACAGGCTGGAGAAATAACCGGCGCAATAATTGTGCAGGTAGAGTTAGAAGAGAATGGGTAGCTTACCTCTACATGACAGTCAAGAACAACACTGAGGAGGACCCCTGGCTCTGCTAGTGATAGACTCAGACTGGTGGCACTCAGTTGAGCAAATGCATGTTGAGCCCAAAACAGGGTGCCCCTGCAATTAATCACCAGGAATAAGGTATGCATCTTATGATAAATAACGTACTTGGACCAAGGTACGTGAAAGAAGCAAAGATAGCAGTGAAATAAAATCGTGCAATCACCCTGACTACTGAATCAAGAAAACATATGATATTATAAGAGTTCCCAGCATCAGTTACCCGTCACCAAGAAGCCAGTTCACGTAAGGTAACGTGTACTTACCAGAATGGGGCCCTGATTAAACGTGATGGATCCTGTCCGATAGGAAAGAACATGCATGGTGCAAGTTGAAGCTGAAGCAGATTGCAGTCGAAAGCATGCAGCAAACGAGTTAGCAACCAACTAGGTTAACAAGATTTTTACCTGCCTAACAGAAGAACACAGGAGAAGGATATATGAACGATCAGGTTTTGAGGCAGAACACAAATAATTTGTGCACAAGAAAACGGTTCAGTTCTGCTTTTTCAATTTATCAATCAGGAAAAACATATAATAAAAATATGTATAAGGAATCAGATAAATCTCAAATAGTTGACACATTAACTAACATAGCGGAGGTAAATTTCAATTCAAGAATTTCTTCTTGCACAAGCTCAAACAGGCATAATTTTTGTTTACATTTGAAAGAAGCAATACTTTTTCTCATCCTTATATCTATGACAATCAAATTCCAAGTTTTAGCAATTCTTTAAAAATAGTTGGAACTCAGTCGGCGCGTTATGGGGAATTAGCATATTCGCATTGTTACAAAGATTAAACATAGGATTATATTCTAATGAAAAAATCGTTTGCGATGTAAGTTGAATCATTCAAAGCTTGTAAGCAAGCACTGTAGCAGAAAAGTTAATGATGGGACTCAGTGGGGGAATATTCCGTTGACTAAAGAGAGCCAACGTGTGGTCACGTCTGCTAGTATGTGATAGTGTTCTGATGACACGCTTTTGACTAAGAACTGTAGGTCTTAGACTTGTTTTGTAGGTAGAACATTGTTCAGTTCAGCTGAACCACACTTTGTTCAACTGAACCACACATTGATGCAGTAAGCCTAAATGATTGCTTGTATCCCGGACCATCCACAGTCCCTGAGTTACCTCAGATGTTGATGTGATTCAGATTGGGCTCGCTAGCCGCCTGTTCTGGTATCTATGGCCAAGAGATCCTGATGATCCTGACAGTCCAATAGACACCTATCGCTTCAAGGTCATCCTTTTTGGATTAACCTGCTCACAGTTCATTTTGATTGACACAATTGACCGCCAAAAAGTTTGGTCCATTACAGGCAAGATCAAGTGGAGCATCTATGTTGACAACCTCTTGATTATTGCATCAACAAAGGTGGAGTTGAATGAATTTTATGGTTCATCCAAGAAAATCTTGGTTGATGCTGTGCTCAACCTCTAGGAATGGGCAACAAATGACCCAGAGCTCATGATGATGGCACTAAGGGCAGGGGAGTCAGATGTCAGACCCACTGTCCCTGTTCTGGGACTTGGATGGGACACAGTCCAGGACACCTCAGCAGTAGCTCCCAAGGAGTTAGAATCAGGTAATCCAACAAAGACAATCGTCCTATGGGGTTTAGCCGCACAATTTGATCCTCTTGGTTTAATGACCCCCAATCATAATCAAGGCTAGATTCCCAAAGAAGGAAATCTGGCAGTCAAAGGTGAGTTGGGCTGATGATCTTCCTGAAGCAATAGAAATAAAATGAGAAGATCAAGGAAGAGTTCTTAATGATGGATGACATACCCATGAAACGCAACGCAGAAATGGGTAAGTCATGACTCTGCACACATTTGTAGATGCTTCTACTGCGGCATATGGAGCAGTTGTGTATGGGGTAAGTGAAGTAACACCACACTGTTGATGGCGAAGGGACAAATTGCACCTGAGAAATACTTCCTGTGTCCAGGTTGGAATTGACTGCTACACTACTTGAAGCCTGGGGTCACCAGGAATGTATGTGAGGCTTATGAAAAGGAAGTCGACATTGAGGCCATACACATGTTGTCTGACAGTCAAGTGGCCTTGGGTTGGATACATTCTGCAAGCCCATTGGAGGCTTACATGCAAAACCGGAAGCTAAACATTAAGAAAGCTCTTCCCTTATGCCTATAGGCCCTAGGTTCCCTCTAGTCGAAAGCCCGCTCACTTGATAACTCAAGGAGTTGGCCCGAGAAGAATTGAGTCAAGCCACCTGTGGTGACATGGACCTAGAAACATAGTGGAACTCCAGGAGAGGGAAATCTTTCCTGCTCAAGTGCACACTGTTACACTGAATAAAACAATAAAGATCCCACATCCGGAGCCTTTCCTACTTGCACCTTCAAGAAGTTAATAAACATGAAGAAATTACTCGATAAACAGGTAATAAACATGGTAAGTTGATATACAAAGGTAAAAAACATCCATTGAGTCTGACTCTCATTATTATTATTAAATCATTTATTCCCATCATCTGGCAATGGGTTTTCAATTTTTTAAATATTACACATAAAACTTTATTGCCATAAACACTATTTGAATGAACGTAAACGAAAATTCCATTTGAATTCGCCGCCGGATCTGATATCATGCAGCAAATTATAAATTATAATATTATAATAAATGATCAAAAGCCAACGTCTCACTTGAGGTAAGAATCATGAATGCCTGGCGCTAAATACATAAGGGGGAGCAATCACGAATACATGGGGTTGGGAAAATTACAAAATACATAGGATTGGGAAAACTGCCAACACATGGGGCAAAGAAGTCCTGAGAACATGGGGTTGAGAAATCGAAATGCGCTAACATATTGTAAAGATGGGGTAAAATATGAATAATATAGGGTTGAATAGACGACATAAATTATACATAAAATATATACATAACACTGGATATACATATTTCATGACGAAATGCGCTAACATACTATAAAAATGGGTGTAAAACAGTGGTGAATAGACAACATAAGTTATTCATAAAATATATACATAGCACTGATTATATACACTTCATGACCGCTAGGAAATTATTAAAAGATTGACTATCAGAATAATCCGATACTGGAGTACATAAATCGAATGAATATACTTCTGTTATAAAAGATGAAACATAATATTAGCTTGTGTGACAATGATAGTATCTTCAAAAATGGTACGGTTAATGGTAGAAATTATTCAATAAATTATATTCTCATCGAGTTGGCCTCTGTCAAAGCTGGGAGCTACCTATCGTTCGTTCCTCGAAAGTTCAATTGGGTCATTGAATAAATTGACGAACAATTTGTTCGTCACAGTTCATCTCTAGGGGCCGCCGGTTCGGATTACCTGGAACGAAATATCATTTACAATAGTATCATCTGTGCACGTACAAAAAATGTCTATTTTGACCAAATAATTCCGACTACATAGCGTTGGGAAAACCAGTGACATGCGAGGTTGAAAAATAAGAAATACTTGGGGTAGATAAATAACAAAATACATGGGTGTGGAAAATAGCAAGTACGTGGGGTAGGAAATCACGCTTGAATGTGGTTAGAGTCCCGAGAACATGGGGTTGAGACATCAAAATGTGATAACATATTGTAATAAGTAGTCTACATTATTGTACGATGACTAAGATGTGGATGGACGACATGAATTATTCAGAAAATATGAGTACAATATGGGGTTTGAAAATCGAAAAGCGCTAACATATTGTGAAGATGGGTCTGAATCATTGTATTAATAATAAAGGGGTGAATAGGCGAAAAAAAAATGGAGATGAAATGAGCCGAGAATTGGGTACTCAAAAGACTTCAACAAGAAGCCTTTGCGAATGAGATGAAATTCATTCGCAATCCCTGTTTCAAGGGCTCCATCTCATTGATGAAACAACTCAATCTGATGCTCAGAGGTGACAAATTAGTTGTGGTAAGTAGCATCACAGAAGCTGAGGTGGAGGAGTTGGTAAAGTATCCAGTCCTGCTTCCTGCCAAGCCCCCCCCCCTTAGTCATCTGTTGGGTTCACGGGCCGCACCTAGTCACGGCCCAACCGGGGGAGTGAACACCCTTATTTCCCATCAGACTCCCCTCTTCTTCACACTTCACTATCTCTCCTTTTCTCCTTCATCCTGATTTGTTTAATTTTTAATTACCTCATTTGTATCTTATGTTTAGTTAAAATTTCCTTCAACTTGTCTCAGACTCTTTCTTAACAACTCTCATAATAGTCGTTGCACATACTCATACACACGCACGCAGACACTGACACGCACACTCAAACATACACATACCGGTTCTGACTATTCATCTTTCGGGTGGCAAATAACGACCAAGTTGCGCTCTCTCTTTCATGCAACCTTTTTCTACGACTATTCCTTCTTCTTCTTTACATTTTTGCTGTTCTCATGCGTGAAATTCCCTGCATATAAAGTAGATCTCATGCATGGGTTCCTCGTTTTCTGTCTCTTCTTCATTTCTCCCTCAGCAGGTGTTGGAGCGCGTAGACCGGCACCTTAAGCATTACTGCGGATCCTTGGGGCTTTGAAGCAGGGTAGGTAGTGTGTTATTCCTCCTTACTGCTATCCGGGGAGTGTTGGGACCATATGGCCTCAGCACCTTAGGAGTTCCTGTACCTTCTGTGGCACCCGTACATACCATAGACGTTCGCCTCGTAGAGGACTTTGACTTAGCGCAGTAGTAAACCTGACTCAAACATTAAAAGAAGAATAAAAACAAAGACTAACATGATGCAGCACTGTTGGCTGGTTTGACATTCGGCGCCAGAAGGACGATGACTCCAGTGCGCTAGAAAACCTTGTCACTCTAATCTTATCCTGCCACGCATCGTATCACCGATATGATCATCGAAGAGAGTCACAAGACAAAGCAGCACATGGGAGTGAACCACGTTATGGCCACCCTACACCAAAGGTGATGGATACCGTGAGCCAGACAGAGAATCAAGGGCATAATCAAGCAATGCATGCAAAATAGACGGGAACGTAGGACCCATTTCCGTGGACCAGAGGTTGGAGGTGATAAAGGGGTGACCGGCTTAGTGGTGGGGTAGAGTGTTTTTGCTGCTATCTGGATTAACTTTGTGGGTTGTGTGACGGTTAACAAATGGTCACCCGTGTGGTATAATTTTAATAGTGGACACCAGAACATTGAAACTTGCAGCGTGTTCATGTCCCTCAGCTACACTGCAACGCCCCAACCAGACGCGTGCAGGGATAACCTCATGTGAAACCGGGATGTTTCATAGGAGAGAAATGATGCGGATTATTCACTAGTCCATGAAAAACAATGAGTGCATGTTTCGTGGCTCTGAGGTCTTGAAAGGGTCGGTGGGCCTGAGGCTTGGGCAGCTCACAGGCTGAGTTCACGTCAACACCGCAGAGGCGGCGCACAATGCGCGATTATCAACGGCGAGGATATGAAACAGGGTGGGTTGAGGGACTTCGATGGGGCCGAAGCCTCAGACGCCGCCACCGCAGGTAAGACATCGAGATGGAGTTAGTCCGCCTGACTCATGGAGGCTCCTTCGTGAGCGGCGAGTTAAATAGTCCCGTCCTTTTGCGGTTACTGGTGTAGATTATGCCGGCTCCCTTTATGTGAAAAAATGAACTCAAGTAGGCAAACGGTGCATTGCCTTGTACACATGTGCATCCACACGAGTGGTTTACCTGGAAGTTGCCTAGGACCTGTCCGCAGAAGCATTCCTAAAAACTCTTCAAATTATTCTCCGCCCCAAATGTTGATTAGTGATAACTGATCATACTTCGTGAGTTCCGCTAAGGTACTACAATCTTGAGAGGAATATCATAGTGTACGGAGCACCCTGAATCAAAATAAATGCAGGTGGCATTTCAACCCAAGTCGGGCGCCTTGGTTCGGAGGCTTCTTTGAGAGGATGGTGAAGAAGGTCAAGCTGTTCTTTCAGAAAACGTTGCATAGAGCCATGGTTACAGGAGACGAACTGCACACCGTACTTTTTGAGATAGAGGCGGATCTCAATGACCGTACGCTAACATCTATCTCAGACTCGGTTGATGACTATCAACCACTGACACCATCTCAGCTGATGCTCGGAGACCGTCTACACAGCATACCTGTAGCGACGCCTGACCGGGAAGAAGAACTTAATCTCTATGTTCACAACTGAGCTCCTATCACGCCGTCAGAAAAACATCCCGAAAGTTCCGCACCGTTTTCTAACAGAGTTTAAAAATGAGTACTTGACCATTCTTCGGCACAACGCTGTTTATGCTAGAGAAATCCTTGCACCCGTGGGCGACATATTTTATATACACGGTGAGGGTCCCAGGCAGCTATGAAACCTGGGCCGGGTCGTCGAGCTTCACAAAGGCAAACATGGTCATGAAAGAAGCGTGAAACTAAAAACACGCGGTGAATCAGTCAGCCCACCAGTAGTTTTGCTCTATCCATTAGAAGTACACGCGAGAGAATTCTCGGAGGCTTCTACCGAGCTGCTGGATCTCGGGCAGAAAAACAAAGATGGGCGAGCCATTCCTGACGAGGGAGACAGCTCAAACACAGCAGCTGTTCGCGAGCCAAACGCTGCCAGATCTAGAATAGCAGCAGCATCAGCAGCAAGAAAGCGTATCGTCACTCGGCTACAATAAGTGACAACACGCTTCTCTCTTGGTGGGAATGTGTGTGGGGAATTAATTCTACATGCCTCACCAAGGGAAAAAAAATTGTATATATTGTTTTGGGTCAACTAGTCCAGCATGTGACGGAAAACTTCTGCAGTTCAGAATGGCTGCGAAAGCCGGTCTCTTGATCCCTTCTCTCCTCCCTTCTTCATTTGCCTTAGAAGTTTCTCACAATTTGCTGCTCTAAACGTTTTTCTCTCTGTCGTATACAGTATAGGGCAAAGGTTATTTCCTTTATTTTGGAGTAAATCGTTTTAGGTTATTATAGCATTGAATTGAGTATTGTGGCATGGTATGGTAATATATTAATCGAGGTAAATAAGCCTATGTTGATAGTTTATTAGGTTGAGGTAAGCCGTTTTCTCAGTTTTGAATATCATGGGATGGAAGTACATGTTCTTGACGGCAGATGCCGCTGGGCTTGGAATGGCGCTGGAATGGCGCTCAACCGCTTTTCGGGCGGCCTCGGGCTAAGTCAGTGTGTATCAAACCATCGTTGGGTTTGGTGGCGTTGTTTCTTGGTGACCATACGCGATCAAATGAATTATCTGGATACCTCAGCACAACAATTGACAAGTCTTCACACGTGACTATAGTTTACTAGATAGATTAAATTTTACTTTATTTTTGCAGAGTTACTAACCCCATCAACATTGAAAACACTTTTTAGAAGGTAGCATTGTGGTTAGTCGTCTCGTAGCACTGTCTGACTATGTGTCGTCGATCAAAATATATCCCTTATAGTACGAAACCAAAAACCAATCAAGTTCTGTGTCTAAAGGTTTGGCCCACGTTGGCACAACATGTATAATGTGTTTGTGTTATAAGGGCGCATAAATCCCTGTAGTTTCCTTTAGGAAGTTTCTGTATATCTCGCTTCTTGACGAAGCTGTTCTCCACCTCCACTTCCAGCTCCTTCTCCAAGCACTAACCTATCAGGTTCTCTCTCCTCCTGTTGCACCCGTGCCTATCTTTGACATTCGTAGTGTAAGGGACATTGACTCGTCGCATTAGAAAACCCAATCACTCCAATCTTTCAGGTTCTCGCCACTGTCGCTTCCACCTGGAATGCCATTCCTCCCTACCGCGTTCTCTGCCACTACGTCTACTACTATAACGATCAGGTCCGCCTGTACCACCACTTTGTGTTGACCTCAAACTCTCGTCCCTACCTTTCAAGTTCGTCTTTCTCAGCGCCAACTCATCAAACATCTTACCAAACTCTCTTCTCTTTGCCTCATCTGTGATACAACCACGGCACATTTAGCAACCCTAAGAATAGGGTTCGGACAGGCGCGGACCTCTCCTCTTCCCACTTGTCTTACCGTTATAATACACGACGCTTCTGTTATTTTCCTATAATGAAACATGAATTGGTAAAGTTGTAGAAATCGATTTTTGAAGAAAATGCATACAATTAATACATGTATTATTGTATTATGCATGGCATAATACAAGTTATTATGCCTTGCATTACATAATTCAAAAGTGTCTGTGGGGCAGCTCCTTCAATCAATATAAAACCTTTTTTCCTAATTCAAAATTCTGTCTTTTGAAACAGTCATATCGCAAAATACTAATTGTCGCATGTCCATTTTAACTGGATCATGTCATTCAGTACATCGTTGGAAGGGCTTCACTTGAATGACCCCATAATGGGAAGTGTCCTGATTTCACACACCTCCATGCAACCGGTCGTCATGTCTGTCAGCACAGCACAACATGCTGACGAAATCGTTTTTGGTTCAGGATATCATGGCTCGAAGACCAACAAAAGTACCATTATGCTTGTGTACAAGTGATTATGTGCAGATGGCACCATGACCACTAGCTTTGAATTGGGAATTATTTTGAAGTCTTCTCATCAAATTTTCCTTTCACTACATCGGTATGCATAAATAGTCCGACGCCATGCGGATTTTTTTTTTTTATTCCTAATGAACTTAATTATAATTGTATGCTGTCAACCAGTAATTTCCTTTTTTACAAGTTGCTAATAATGCTATGTGACGTGATCGTTCCGCTGCGGCGGACGATGTCTACTTCTTCATGTTTCCCCTTTAGTTTCATCAGATGGTTAAGCAAGCGAACCATGCAAGCTTACCATCCCTTGTGCTATTGAGGACATTGATCATATATGTTCCAGAGTCTGACTGCATCATCCACGGCTATATTAAAAAGCTGGGCGGCCCGTTCACCAGCGCCTGGCAGACCCGGTACGCCAAGCTCTACCCTAACAGGGTTGAGCTGCACTCCGACTCGGGCTCCGGTAAGCCAGAGCTCATCTTCATGGACCAGCTGGACGAGGTGTCGCCTGACCTCGTGCAGTACAAAGGAGAGAACTGCATTGTGCTCAAGATCAAGGATAACAAGATCGTACTCACTAACCCGGTAATTAGTGTTACCTCTTGTTGGTGTGTGGCCACAGCACACCAGCAATATCATTTCTCATGATGCCATCTTTACTTGGTGTAGCTATATCATTTCTCCACTGCAATAAACAGCTGCTGACCGCTCTTGATCACAAACTAATTGCATACTGTCACACATTTGTAGGATATCTTTCTTCTGACTTGTTAGCATCATTTCAATGCAGCATTTGGAATCGGGAGCTCTTTTTCTCTGATCAGGTACAATCTGCGTAACAAACGTCTTATTTATTTGTTGTGCATTAGCTTATGAAGATATTACTAGTAGAAATATAGCCTGCGACGAATGTGTCTTCGTTTTTATTTCGTCTTGCTGTGGAATCTGCGAATGCTGATTCAATCATTGATGTATAAATATTCAGGGTGTTGAAAAACGAGAGGTACGAGCTTTGACCGTTGGTAGGAGACCCAAAATAAGCGCTTGTTCAAGATTACATAAAAACTCTAACTAGCTAGTTTTCCAGACATATACTGAGGTGTCAAGTTTTAACTTATATTTTGAATCTGGCAACATCGGCTTCTGTTAGAAGTTATGCATCAATTCACTCCGTAGCAAAGCGTAGACAACATGGATCGTTTGTCAAATGAAGATATGACTGACATGCATCTGGGGCAGCCGATGGTAATTCGAGACAGGCTCCTAGGTTGCACCAAGGGCGTTTTCCTGGCCGATGCGCGCCTGGGCGTCGAAAGTTTACAAATTTACATCGTCGGCTACGCAAAACTGGAAGTTTCAACGAGAACATGAGAGATATTGGTCGTCCCAGGGCCTTACTGGTTGCAATTCGTCACAATCCTCCTACAAGCACTCGTGCTGCACCACGTGATTTAGGTTAATCAAATCACCACGTCGACGCACATCACGTTTTCAACGACAACGATCTGCATCACTACCATTTTCAAACGGTTTTCAATGACAACGATCTCCCTCTCGAACAGTTTGCACGCCCGAGAAAAAAAGATAAGAATAAAGAATTAAATTTCTTGAAGTATGTTCTCTTCACCGACGAAGCCTGTTTCACACGTGCCGGAACGTTCAACAAACATAACTTGCACAACTGGCAACAGGATAACCCTCATGCAGTGCATCGGTCCAACTACCATCATCCGTTCAGTGTTAATGACTAGCCGGTATTGTGGAGGAGTATCTGCAAGGACCGCATTTGATGCCGTCTCCTCTGACTGGAGCGGGGTATGAAGTGTTTCTATGGTATGTTATTGCCTTGACTGCTCGAACGTGGTACCAGTACGACGGAGTTCCGGCACATTTCCATTGAATATTCGCCAATACCTATAAACCGCTTTCCCAAATTGGTGGATAGGGCGTAATGGATCTGTGTCATGGCGTGCGAGATCTCCAAATATGACTCCTTTACTTTTTTTTTGGGTCCACATACAGATACAGACACTAGGTCGCATCCCCCAGAAAGGGGGGGTGGCCGACGGCAACGCGCACCTCTCACCCCCATACGCTCACACTCACACAACTTAGCCCTTTTGTGCTAAAGGGTCCGGCCGGTACCCCCGCAACATACACTCTGGGTCACGAGTGCAGACCGAGGATCCGTTGTCAGCAGCAGGGCCCGACAGTTTTCACCGGCTTACCCCCGCTGCGTCTTAATGCCCCCCCAGTGCACTAGAAAGCCTTGACACTCTAATCTAATGCCCC
>SDVV010013777.1:0-15008 GCA_016164225.1 Gammarus roeselii | reverse complement strand
GCGGGACGCATAGATGCTGTGTGTAGTAGCGTGTTACTGATTCCTGCATCAAAATAAGACCAACGAGGTTCAAAAGTTGTGAAATACTTGACATACACTTCGTGCTAGGCTAATTATAAAGGCTTACCCAACTCCGGATGACAGGTGAGAACAGGAATCTAGGCCCAGTGAATCTATGCAGGTCTAAAAGACACCATGGTAATCATGCATAGAAGAGGGTTATGAAGGCACATTCCTCTGCCACATGGACATTGACTCCAGTGTACTAGGAAGCTTTGACCTAATCTACGTCTTATTCATTCCCAGGTCAATCATGCTAGCTATGGTGGATTTTTCTGCCAAATGGCACCACAAGAGTTACATATGTGTGATAAAATAGAAATCTTCTATTGAGTAGCACCCTACCTTGAGCCATGCCTATGTATTGTACAGTAGCGATCAAAAATTCGTTTATGATTTGAAACTAAGTAAAATTTTCTATGTCCATTTTCCGCCCCATATTAAAACTTATCGGAAATTTGATTATTATTACCCATTAAGAAGCTTTGTCTACACATAGTAACGTAAATAATTTCTATATGAAGTTAAATTCCACGTGGGAAAAGTCGAATTTGTTTTTCCGGTTACAGACTAACCATAAACGAATTTTTGTTCGCTACTGTACATATATACTTACTACATAGGACCTATATAAATGGAAATATATTTTTTTATGTAATATAGACATTATAAATTAATGCCCTTCCTAGTTCATGCCTTATTCTAACTAAGGTGAATTTATACTATCAATAATTTGAATATCAAGTCTGATTTTCATATCAGCTAATTCTAAATATCAGTGAGGCGTTACCACTTGACGGTAACGCCATTCTTTAATTTCAATGTTACCAGATTTAGCTACACCCTAAGTTATGTTATTCCTTAAACAATGTTTAGTACATGCACCCAATCTGTCTGCCTGCCCTCTACAACATCAGAGCCACGTCTTCACAGAACTATTTCTTGGTCTCCGTAATTCTGAGATATTACGAAGCTTATTTGCAAGTCCTTTTTACAGTATACTTAAACATAGGCTACCTTTTTATTTTTGGAATACTTTGGTATGTGGAGGCAAAAGGGTAGTAACGTGTACCTCCTGGTCGGAGACACAATTTTTTTTTAATTTACAAGAACAAGTTTTCCTGTCCCACTCTGGTATTGGAATAACTAGAACACTTTATTTTTAATACCCAACTTATGTATTTTTCAGCAAGATTTGAATAAACTTTTTGAATCTCCTCTTTCTTCTTGCTCTGGTCTTCTTGGTACCTTGTTCGGGCAGGGAGTGTTCTTTCAGCCGGAGGTCAGAGGCCACGGACCGGTTAGCTGTAAAAATACATGGGATCAGGAAGGCACTTTTGATTCAAGTCCTTCCCGCCACCAGTGTACCACTGTGTTTACTGTGGCCACGGGGTTTCTATATCGGACAAGGCATAAACAGAAGCATTGCCACGTCACTGTAGAACCACCAAAGATCTCTAGGCTTAGCCATGGCTACATCTGGGGAACCAAGACAGAACACACAGACGGACACTCCATGTAATAGTTTATAAATAAATAGATTAGGAATTTTCAATAAATGCAAATAATCTTCAAACTGTTATATATAGTTAAATGACATAAGAACAGCGGTAATTTTCTACCCAAATCGTAAACACATTTATACGTTTCCCTCAAAATTTATTGAGCTAGACCACACAAATTGTGCGGTCAAGTTCAAGCACTATCCGAGCTGTTATGAAGATTTGAATATTTCAGTTGATACCAAATTAAATTAATTTATTTTTGATAAACTATCCCAACATAGCATTGACTCGAGCTTTATAAAGATAGTTCTAACAGGAACACGTTACCCCACTGTTCAATATCAATATGAACATGGTTCATTAAGGAGCCCTGCAAGTTCCAACCCTAGTCTGGAACTTGCCGACAATAGTTTGCTACCCTGGTACAGGTGCTATAATTCAAGTACTAAAGTATCCCCCCTCTTTCGCTACGTTTCTGTGTGGGCTTTAGATGTGAACGCGACAAACAGACGCTGACAGACGGACAAGGAAACTCGTCTCTTTTATGATATAAACTAGTGCGGGAACCGGTCGCTTTGCTGACGGTGGAATTCGACAATCTCCCAATCGGTAATAAATTCTACATATTCTTCCTCTTTTTCTGTTTTCCGTCTTCGCTTCCTCTGTTTCGTCCCCCATCCAGACTCTCATCTCTCGTCATGCCTCTTACCCCCGTCATAGAAGTCATATTTTTTTGGTAATGTGAAATATATCCGATCTTCCTTCATTATTTGAACAATCGTCTTATTGGCATTGTCAAGGAGCAGCCTTACACTGAGTTTATTTTCTGTATTTGTCATTAAGATAATATATTTTTAAGTTGCTAGAAAGCCCCACGGTTTATTAGTCCTGATTCGTGATGCAACAAATAATGCACTGGACCTGGATTTTCTTTCTAACATTCTTACTTGGGCCTACTATATTTTGTTGGACAAATGAATGCGGAGAAACACAGTTCTGTTATAGGACAAATTTTACAGTGAGGGGTCCTTCAATCTTTGTGAATGAAAAATTTGTATTTCAATTGTCTCCCAATCATTGCAGTAAAGGTGGACAAGTTCGTGGACTGACTGGCATTTAGCTCAAAGGAACACGTGTATAGACTGGCGTTTGTGTCAACGTAGGGGACAGTTCGACGTCAACGTAAAGAACGGCTGGACAAACTTTAATTAGACTAAAAATATAAAACGTGTAGAGAGACTGGCGTTTGGGTCGACGTTAGGAAGTGGAGACAGATTGGCGTTCGGGTCGTCGAGGTAAGAAGCGGGGACACACTGGCGTTTGGGTCGACGTATAAAGCGGAGACAGACGCGTTTGAGTCGACGTAAGGAAACGGAGACAGACTGGTGTTTAGGACAACGTTAGGAAGCGGAGACAGACTGGCTTTTGGGTAAACGTGAGGAACATTTGGACATACTGTCGCTTGGGCCAACGTTAGGACGAGTGGACAGACTGACGTTTGCGTTGCGTAGACAAACGCGTTTGAGTAAACAAAAAAACCCGTAGACAGATTAGTGCATAAGCAGACGTATGGAACGTATAGAGACGCTTACATTTGGGTCAATGAGTAAACGTTAGGAACGCGAGGACAAGCTAACTTTTGGGTCAGCGTAAGGAAACCGCGGACAAGCTAACTTTTGGGTCAGCGTAAGGAAACCGCGGACTAGCTAACTTTTGGGTCAACGTAAGGAAAGCGCGGACAAGCTAACTTTTGGGTCAACGTAAGGAAAGCGTGGACAAGCTAACTTTTGGGTCAGGGTAAGGAACGCGCGGACAAGCTAACTTTTGGGTCAGCGTAAGGAACGCGCGGACAAGCTGGCGTCACCAAGATAAAGTTATGCAGTACTTCGTCTTCCTTTTTCTTGGAATATTTGTCGGGCTTTTCCGTGCATTTGTGACGACGTTCGCTAGTGGCAAACCGGCAGCACATTGAGAGCAGATCAAAGAGTCAACGAAAAGCTACTCACAGAACTGGCAAAACATGAGGGCAATTATATGGAAAATGTTCAGTTTATTTTATTTAATCAATAATATTGTTAAATACAGCTCAACCCGATGTGTTTGCATAAATGTACAATGTATAGTTTGCGTTCGACCGTTGCTGTGTTTCGGAATAGCCTAAAACTTGTACACAGAATGTCAGAAACTAAAACATCTTTCGATTGCAGCCCTGCATGAATCACATTAAAAGATAGGGGTTACTTCTTAAAGAATAAAAAGAACACAGGGCGACCAGTTCGTTGAAGAAGTGAACCGTGGGGCGCTGCCAAGTGAGGCACACCTTATCAAGTTAAAGACAAGACGAAACATTAACAAGAACAGGACTTTTGCCTTCCCAAACTCTGAAGATAAGAAGCCTTCCAACTATCGCTTTGAAGGTCAGTAGTTGGGATGCATAAATACTTTTAATGACATGGGCTACAGAGTGAACTGCATTGTTCGTGTGACTGGATATGTACTTTGTCAGACATAGTTTCGAATTAAACAATTTCGATGAGACTGTGGCAGTGGACGAGTTTAAATGTATATGCTTCTAGCCACAATGTAACGCTTCAAAACTGACCACAGGCTCTACTTGATATGTCGCAGATTCGTAAGCTAAAACTGACCCATTTCATCAAACTTTGCCATTGAATTTTTTGATGAGAATTATACATTTGAATATGAGGGACTCACTGCCACTGTGTAAGAAAAAACTACAAATTTTTATAATAATGGGATGTTTTCAAATTGGTTACTGTTAAGCAGAAGCTGAATCAATAATAAATATTGAACCCCACAGAATATACGTGAAGTTTTTAGTTGGCATCCGCTTATTGTGTGCTATGTTATATAATACCTTCCAACCATCTAATAGAAGAGCTTTTTTCTTCAACATTATACATATAGAGCTATTTAGTCAAATATAACTATGTATGTACATATACGCCATGTAACAACACTCCCTACTGACTTGTTGCATCTCTAGTTACGTTCCTCTCGACGGACATAGATACTGACTAAGCTTTTGATTGAGGAATCACACGAATCAATATCGGAGGTAGTTCCGGGAAATTCAAGTCCTCATGCCAACGTTCGGCTGCTGGTTGAGCGGCCACCACGTTGGAGATGACAACACGACTAAAGCGTCGTAGGATGCTGTTACATCTCAATGCGAGAAATTACTCGCTAAAACGAAGAGAAAGGAAAGGAGGAGGTGAGCTTGCTGTAAATATGTGCAGGTAGTTACCCAAACAATGACTACAAAATTGTGATGAACAATATTGATTTTGAAGACAAGATTAAAGTTCAACACAGGTTTAAAGATGCATATTTATATGCTAAGTAAATCATTCGACTGCTCTGACATGCTTGCTGATCCTCAGGAGGCGTCACCACTGCTGGAGAGGGATGCAAATCAGTTCTTTGTACATAAATAGAAGTCACTCTTAGAAATATTGCTTCACGATAGGATGATGTAGCTGGAGCTACCTCTCCTCTTGATAAAACGTCGATGTGAATAGGATCTCGTTGAGGCTAAACAGCTAACTCACCCACAATAAATTGAATAAACTATGTTAGTTCTCGGATGTTACGGTTCTTGTAAAGACGTGGTATATTTTTCAATAGGCCTTTGATGAACAAGTAATGGCCGCTATTCAATAATAACGAAGGCAGCCTACATCCTAGCCGTACTAACAGAGGCTTGGATTATCATCAGGTTCACATTATACTCTTTGTGACTGCTAGCTGACGTGCCGGTAGCTGGCGTGCTGCCGGTAATAAATTAGATGAGAGTTCATATTTGTTTGATTGCACATAAACGGAAAATTGTCGTTTGCTCGAAGCACAATTTTACGCGAGTTAGCCATGCTTTCCTATCAGATTTTTTCATATCCCTCATTAATAATTGTAAGTAATTTTTAATTTATATGCTCTACAGAAATTGGATGCGAGTCAGTCAATTAAAGGAGTTTTTTAAACAGACGTATTGAAATCCATTAAAAATAGACAATTCAACGCTCTGGATGAATAAATACCAAACAACGACAGTCGGACTCGAAATCGCGACTATCAGAACACGCAGCACGTACAGGTGAGTTATCTCTCACCTGTACGTGCATGACCGACACAGGAACGTACACGAACCAAAAAGCGTGTCGTTGGTTTGTGCACTTTTGTGGGGGTAGGAGGATTAAATGCCTAGCCTTTCCATGGGTCAAATCAAACCCCCGTGACTTTAAATGGACACTACTGTCAATAAAATAATTTTTCTCTGATTTGTTTCGAATACTGAAGTTCCTTAACAAGAGATAAGAAGCTGTCGCTGGAGCAAGGAGGTGCCCTACAGTCAGCAAATAACAATTTTTCTTCAGAACAATAAAATTTTAAACAAAAGTAGCATATAAGAAACATAAAAAAAAATCAAATGAACATTACATATATTGCGCGAAAATCGAGCCCAGAGCAGAGTAATTTAATTCTCTATAGGATGATTTTAAGATTGCTTATTATGGAGCTCTAGTCTTCCTACGCGGGGCCCTATAGTGAGCACTTATGCTTCGTCTTCTCACCCTCTGCCATGGTAGAAAACAAAGAGAGGTTCAGCATTAATTATGAAATTTAGGTACTTATATACAGATTCTCTAAAGAAAAAATTAATGGTGACAAAGATACTTAGGCCACAAGTATAAATGGTTTACTACCTAAGAAAAATATTGCCTTCCTCATTGAATGCGTAGCTATATGATCGTCGCGTAGCTATATGATCGTCGCGTAGCTATATGATCGTCGTAGGCACACGTACATGAAATATTCAGGGAATGATACAAATTCTCACAATCACAATCTCCACATCTGAGATTATTATTATTATTAAAGTATTTATTTTCATCGTCTGGCAATGGATTTTCAATTTGTAAATAAAACACATATCACTTCATTATCCTATACACTATTTGAATTAACGTAAACGAAAGTTCAATTTGAATTCGTCGCAGCTCATCTCTAGTGGGCTGCCGGTTTTGATTTTATGGGATAAATCCTAATTTAAGATGCTAAGGTTGGCGGTACGGTCGCAGTGATAGGTCGCCCACCCTGAATATCTTGAAAACTATTGGAAATAAAATTGTTTCGGATTCAATTAATTGTAACTAATATCAAGTACTGTTTTGAATTACGATTTAACTAACAAATATTTTTAATGTAAGAAATATACATTTGAAATGTTTAAATAATTAGTTTCTGAGGAAGAACCACGGGAATGATTTCATTTTAATGCTTGATCCGACAAAATATGCCAAATGCTGTTCAATTACAAGTTTTCATGGTTGATGGTGCATTGAAAAAAAAAATCCAGAAGTAAAAATATTCTTCCTTCTAGCTTCTACAGACGTATTTTTAATTGGGTTTAGAAATCTTTCATTAGAGCATTTATAATGGGATTTTGATTGATTTTAAAAGTCATTGCTTCTCCGAAGAGTTTACGTTCATACTCTACAGCTTTCTAAATATGGTTTAGATATAGGCCCAACTCTGGCTACAATGATTTGTATAGGTACCAATGTCGGCTAACTCTTGCTTGCAACGTTACAAACAACTCCACAAAGAAAAACTTTACTCGTTTTGTTTTTCAACGTCCCTGCATTGAGGTTGTACGTCCTGAGTATGTATATACATATGGATAATTCATCCAGGCGTTTGCCTGTATACAAACAGCCATAAATACATACAATCTCATTGGAAGGATGTTGAATTCAACCCGCGGAAATTTCTTTTTCGTAGTTGATGGTGCATGCGTCGCAGCTTTGCCAAACGGATACCATCCAGGCCTTGCTAATGCTTAGACTAAAGTGCCCAAAGGTACTAGGGCAGTAGAGTCAATGATCTTGATACCATCCAGGCCTCGCTAATGCTTAGACTTAAGTGCCCAAAGGTGCTAGGGCAGTAGGGTCAAAGACCTTGGAGAGTTTATCGTTAAGCCAGGCCAATGGGCAATTGGCAGGACAATCACCGACAGGAAGAAGAGTAGCCCGCAGCAAATACATTACTAGCTAGCCACAAACTTCGATTCATAAGCAACAACAATAATTGTGCTCTAGGATCTGTCTTAGCGATTACTCTGTACAATTATATTACAAAACGTACATACTTTACACAGCTTGTATAGATTAGAACAATACCCAGGATATGCGACCGACTCTCATACAGCTTCGTTGAACCATAATTATTGTCATAGTGTGCATAAAAAGTCGTCATATAAGATTGAAAGGATTGTTTTCCCGAAGGGCGGTTCTAATAATGGTGAATATTACTTATTACATGAAACAATCATTCTCCCAACATGAAAGAATGAATAGGGTAAATAGTTGATACTTAAGTCAGCCCCGTAGGCCACGGAGGTGGTAATAACTTAATAAGATGCTTCACTCCGAAAGTTCTGGCTGGAGCATGAATTCATTTGTTAGTTTGTCGACAAGAAAATGTAGCTAGCATTAGAAATGTGTCCAGTAAGATACACTGCATATTTTTCACGTTAGAATATATCAAAATGAGAATGCTTCATTACAGGTACGTATTTAAAGGCATCATTATGTTTGCAGACTATGGAGGCAGACTACCAGCTACACTATCAAGATAATAATGATTGAAAGTGAATACTGTGGGCCACGCCCGTCGTGCATGAATGAGCGCATCGACGAACTCACAAATATTCGAACCAGCCACCTTGAAACTCACTTTTCAAATGAATAAATAAACTGTGTGCATTGCGCAACATATAGCACGAAATTAAACGGAGTTCGATAACTTGTCCTTCCACATATGAAAGCTAATAAAAGATGAGTTATGCCCTTCCGAACGCCGCTGTGCCATGGTAAATACTTATACGTATGGCGTAATAAATGACGCCTATTTTTCAAGACTACACAGAGCGCCCTAACCGCATGGTAAAATTAGAGTTTCACTCAGTAAATCGCTAGATAGCATTTACTTTATACAAAAACAACCCGGAAACCATTTAAGTAAGCTCATGAATGTGTAAATTGTAGATATACAAAAGAACGTCTTCATGCATGCAATCACAGCAAATTCAATCCTCAATCTATCAAATGAAAAGCTTTGTTACCACACAATAGTTTAGTCTAAGCAATGCTAAAGAGTAGCTAATCCAAGAATATGTTTGATCTTATAATACGAATAAATATAGACGTTAAAAGGACACAGGACGACAGTAACTTTGATTACCACTGTCTTTTTCAAGGTATTACTGTTATTGCACGGAGTTACCTTAGCGTTGCTTCCAGCAGTACTTCACTCCTAAACTGCTTTAACTTCCTTCACTCCACACGGCGAGAACTATCTGTGTATCTTCAAAGCCACGAGCATTTCCCTATCAAAATCTATATAGCTATCAATTGTTAGAATGGTCCAATAATTCGGCTTTAGAAATGACCGCATAACTAGTCTTTTCAAGATGGAAGTCAGCAGTGTGGATCAAACAATCAATTCGGTCTGTAGCTACCGCAACACCTGTCTGTTGGGTTGTCGAAAAAAATAAATAAAAAAAGCCGACCATTCACAATTTGCAGTGATTATGAACTAAGGTACGATGTTCGGACGAAAGAATTGAAATCAATACAGAAACAAACCCAAGCCGAGGAAATTCGCAGCGTGACCAGGACCTAAGGTGAACTCCACATTGTGCCAGGTTGCTACATCTTTAGTCTTAGTTGCGTCCTCCTTAGAGCCTACAGATGGCGTTGCGAAGGTTACAGGCAAGGTGCGAGATGGTGGCGAAAGAGTCCACCATAGCCTGCACGGCAGTTACCGACGGAAACTGGATAGCGGCCGTCTTGGCGGCGGAAACAGTGTTCTTCATGGCATCACACAGCGCGTTAGAGCAGTTCAGAACGCACGTACGCACATCGCTGTTTACCACGTTCCTGTGAACGGTGTCGCCGATGAACACAAGCTTATGTGCGCTCAGGATCACAAACTTGGAGTGCGCGATGAACACTTTAGGGGGTTGATTCTCTTCGATCGTGAGGAAGAAGGCGTCGATGGCCGTGTTGAGGTGCTGGATGTGCAGCTCAGCCTGGTTGCCGTAGAAGGCCAGGACTTGTCGGTCGTTGGCATCCAGACGGCCGCTGCTGTTGTTGCTGTTAGTTATGGTGTTAGTGCCTTTGGTGGGACTGGTGACAGAAGTGGTAGAGGACAGCGCTTTCTGATGATCATTATCTACAAGGAAATGAGACTGATGAACTAAATTATCATAGGACTTTCTTAAATTAGTAGGTAATGATTCTTTGATTTGTTGGTGTTCATGTTCAACACTTTCTTTTGATTCTAATTTAACATAATCATAATCTTCAAGAAAAGCAGTTTCATTGGCATATATATTTTCTATTCCACAATTTTTCTTACTTGAGCCATCTTGCGTAGGCATCTCTTGAACTGGCGTCTTTTCTTCGTCATCGCGAGTTTTCGGTTTCGTTTGCTCGATGGATGGAGTTCTTTTGAATAAAAAGTTAGCATTCGCTTGAATTAGAATAGTTATTTGTCTTACGTTATCGACGAGAGGTTTTGTGATGTTATTGAGCTGCTGTGTTACATCCATTGCATCTTCTTTATTATTTTGAGCACAGCTCCAGGAGTTATTGATAATATGGTATGTTGACGTTAAAGGATCTATTTGTTTGTGTAACGTTTTTGCAAGTTTATCGTTTCCATATTTCGTAGCGTTGATACTGGATCCCTCTGAAAACTTGATGAACTCCTGCAGCGAGTTCTTCAACCGCTCTATGATCACTTTAGACTCCTCAAACCGCTCATCACTGACCGACTTGTTAGTTGGGCTGGTCACTGCATTGAAGTTGGCCAATTTTTCTAAAGCGCACTGAACGTCCTGTTGAAGTTTAGCCAGCATGTCTGTGGCAGAGTCGTACTCCAGAGGGAGACCAGTTCCGTTCTCATCGTCTGTAAAGGAGCACTCCGAACCTGAAGATACGCGTTGGTTGACCATATCCATCGCATCGCAGCTTCGAGCATCCCTGCTCACCTGAGGAGGCACGTCGTAAACCCCTTCACCTCGAGCGTTATTTGCAGATTGGGACTGCCCCGTTTCACGATTCTCTCCATGGACTCGATTCTGGTTCTCACGGGGAGGAAGACGGGGCTTGTGGAGCGATCCAACCTTGCGAGGCTCTGGAGGAATGTCGTACGCGTCTTTGACATCCAAGCTCGACCGATTTGAAGATCCTCCAATGGAGGAGAGGTAGGGGGACTCAGATGCCGGTATAGAAGAAGCTGAAGAGGAAGTGGAATCACAGGACATGATGGACACTCCGCTTGACCTATCACTAGGAGCTGCTACATCGAGGTTGCGTTGCTGTTCATGGATAGGTTTAGGCACATCATACTGTCCTGCGTCGCTGTCAGTCGGTCGACTCACAGCAGAGGACGAGACGCAGATGTTTAGTGCTCCCCGGACGCCCTTGATGAGGCTTTTGGAGGGGAGGCCGCCCTTACTGGGGTCCAGCGCATAGTGCGGGGGCGCGCCGTAAGCCATCTGCGGTCGAGGGGAATCGTATAGGCTGGAGAGTGCTTGCGATTTGGGAATGTCGTAATGCATGGCGTTGGCCATGATGTTGGGGTCGTGAGGTGACAGCGGCATGTCGTGATGCTCGAAGGAGCCGCGCAGAATGTGCCGGGGTGTCTCGTGCCTAAGACTGCTGCTGCGCGACAGGCGGCTGCTGTCACCTGTAAAGCAGATACGTATCAATCAACCTGTCCTATCGTCTCACAGATACATGATCTCGTTTGAGCATTTAGGACAAAATTTTCAGCCCGCGGCCTCGAGAGCTTCGTTTGGCTTTGGATGCCGAAGCCTGTCTGATATTTCATAGTAGAAACGTGTCTTGATAACTACTCTGAAGGGATAACCTAATAGTAGAAACGTGTCTTGATAACTTCTCTGAAGGGATAACCTACTAGTAGAAACGTGTCTTGATAACTACTCTGAAGGGATAACCTACTAGTAGAAACGTGTCTTGATAACTACTCTGAAGGGATAACCTAATAGTATATTTCAAAGACAGGTTAACGATATATCAAAATCAACGAGCGTCCAAAGTTTGGTATATACGGTAATTCTATTTTTTTTCTCAATATGTTAAAAAAAATCATAAGGATTATGAACACAATTTTAAATTTTTATTATCCCTCAATGATGTTCTCATTTTTTCATACTGATTTAGAATAAGCTATTTGTGTGAAGAATGTTGGGTTTGCATCAATTTGTTTTTTGAAAGCAATATATCGGTACCCAAATTTCAGCGTGAAAGCTTGGTTAAATAGGCTTCAAATAAAAAGTATAAATGTATAATTATAGAGCCTCGTGTTAACGGGTTCGAGCTCAATATTGAGTATTCATATCATAATTGTGCCAATATCGAGTGACACGACGCTTTCAGATCATCGAACATACGATAAAAGGTGACGTTGATGTGATATACTGTCACAGTCCATTATGCCCTTTAACTGGAGATGAAGGGCAGGCATCGCTAACCTTCAGATACTGTCACATCCATTATGCCCTTTAACTGGAGATGAAGTGTAGGCATCGCTACCTTTAATATACTGTCACATCCATTATGCCCTTTAACTGGAGATGAAGGGCAGGCATCGCTAACCTTCATATACTGTTACATCCATTATGCCCTTTAACTAGAGATGAAGGGTAGGCATCGCTAACCTTCATACACTGTCACATCCATTATGCCCTTTAACTGGAGATGAAGGGCAGCCCTTCAACTGGAGATGAAGGGCAGGCATCGCTACTCTTCATATACTGTCACAACCGTTATGCCCTTTAACTGGAGATGAAAGGCAGGCATCGCTACCCTTCATATACTGTCTCATTTGTTATGCCCTTTAACTGGAGATGAAGGGCAGACATCGCTACCCTTCATATACTGGTCACATCCGTTATGACCTTTAACTGAAGATGAAGGGCAGGCATCGTTACCCTTCATATACTGTCACATCCGTTATGCCCTTTACCTGGAGATGAAGGGCAGGCATCGCTACCCTTCATAGACTGTTACATCCGTTATGACCTTTAACTGAAGATGAGGGGCAGGCATCGCTACCCTTCATATACTGTCACATCCGTTATGCCCTTTAACTGGAGATGAAGGGCAGGCATCGCTACCCTTCATATACTGTCACATCCATTATGCCCTTCAACTGGTGATGAAGGGCGGGCATCGCTCTCCTTCATTAGTCTACAGCCTCACCGTGAGCGGGATACGGTTGGTTGCGAGATGGAGGCACGTCGTAGTCTTGGCCGGGGGGCGGCGTCGGATGCGTGGAAGTGTGTGCTCCAAGATACCGGCGCGGGGTGTCGTAAGTGTAGATGTCTCCGATACGCTTGGGGGTCACCACCTGATAGCAACAAATGCAGGGCACTTTTAATAATAAAACCTTTGTTTCACATTCTGGAAAGGGATTTGATCTTAAATTCGCTTGAGCCTGCCGGTCGCCAAATGAATGCCAATCAGAAGGATGAAGGAACTCTTCATATAAATGTATATTTTGTTTATTTTGGCGTTGGTTGTCTTGGTGCTGTTGATTTCTGGTAGTAAACATCAGAACATGTTCAGATAAAATCAACTAAATAAAGTTATCTTCGCGACCGCCGGTGGGATTTTTTTTCCTGGAAAAAACAATGCATTTTGAAATAAAAGTGCAGTGTATGATGAAATAAATAGGGATTATAGCTACTTTTCAAGTCAATGATAATGACGTCGGTAAACTTCTCATAAATTTTATGCACAGTCATACTTACATGAAAATACATTATTTAGATAGCCATGTTCTCTGATTTCTTTCGCTAACGGGTCCATGTATAGACCGTTGAATATTGTCACCGAACAATTGTTTATCATTTACGGTACAGCGTGTCTAAGGGTACTATAATGAAAACAATCAGACTTGGTCCGCCACAGAGGAACGATCATGTCTGCCATCATCGTCAGTTGCTTGACAGCATAAACATGACTTGTTGAGAGCATTTCATTATGATAAGTAAGATTACATTTCAAATTAAACATTGTCAGCAACCGCGGAACACTCACGTTTTCCACCATCGTCCGTTACTTGTTAAAAAATAAACATGGCTAGACGTTTGAGCTATCAAACGCTTGCGTCAGCAAGTTATGTTGTGATGACACAGTCGCAGTGACCAGGATGGGTGAGATCAGGACTCCTCCCTTCACGGGTTGGATCAGGAAAACCTGCCTAGATAAAAAAATTCCCAAAGATATCCTGCACGTTGTAATCCCCATAAAACTGATGGACAAGCGATTAAATGTATATATACCTCTTCTTAACTTTTCTTGGGAAATCATTTTTAAGAGATTTAAAATTTCGAATAAAGGTAAAAAACTCTTTTCAATTAAGTAAACTACAAAAAAAATCTTGCATGGCACGATGACTCTAAAACTGTGAAAGGAGAGCCTAGTCATTGTTAATATTGACATTTTTAACCAGAATGCGTGAGAATAAGCGCGAGTCCTTGGCCGAGCAGAATTCCTCAGTGGGACGCAGTACGTAACTATTGAAACTTGTTCGCAGTTTTGAAATACCTCTTTCACTTAAGATTATCTAAGCCAAGGTTCATTGGTCGATTAATTTATAACGAAAGCGTCCTGTATTAACGAAGCGTAAGAATGTTGCAATGCGCCTTACTTGTATAAGGCGTGAGGAGCAAGACCTGAAATAGGGGTCACTCTGCATGCTCAGTGCTTGATTTAAAAAAAAACTAAAAAAAAAAGAGCTTTGCGTGAGATGCTGTTCTTTAGTTTGAGCTATGAAATGTTATTATCCAGAGAAAGCAATCTCCGGTACAAGGCGTGAAGAAGACCAGCAAATGGCGAAGTTAAGGGTTCGATTTAGGGGAAAAAAGCCGACGTGGAACTGCATATTGTGTTCGTTCAGTTGATCCATGCAACGTCAAAATTCGTGAATAGTTCTCCAAGTTTTAGCGTAGGAAACAAATATGTTTCTTAATTCCGAATAACAAAATTAATTCGAATGCCGAAAAAAAACTTGTATTGTGGTACTGCAAAAAGGCTTTCAATTACGACTTGCGTATTATCAGAATGTCATGACTGGAGGAGGATTTTCAATATTATATCGAGCGTTATAACGTACGGATGGGCATACACTTTTCTGGAATCGGGTTCAAAAACCCTCTCGCACAGTACATGACAACCATCATTCTGCTGAAGAAACAACGGCACAGTGTGGAACCAAGGGTCTCTTCGCTGGCCTGACTACATAATAAGGATGACAGCGTGTACTAGCAAAGTCAATTATAGTAACTTCGGTAACCTTTCCATAGATTTCCGGCACAATCATATA
>SDVV010013776.1:0-15009 GCA_016164225.1 Gammarus roeselii | reverse complement strand
GTGTGGACAGCAGGTGCCAACAGACCTATCAACTTAGCCATCAAGAGGCGTCTGTGTGGACAGCAGGTGCCAACAGACCTATCAACTTTGCCATGAAGAGGCGTCTGTGTGGACAGCAGGTGCCAACAGACCTATCAACTTTGCCATCAAGAGGCGTCTGTGTGGACAGCAGGTGCCAACAGACCTATCAACTTTGCCATGAAGAGGCGTCTGTGTGTACAGCAGGTGCCAACAGACCTATCAACTTTGCCATAAAGAGGCGTCTGTGTGGACAGCAGGTGCCAACAGACCTATCAACTTTGCCATGAAGAGGCGTCTGTGTGGACAGCAGGTGCCAACAGACTTATCAACTTAGCCATCAAGGGGCGTCTGTGTGGACAGCAGGTGCCAACAGACCTATCAACTTAGCCATCAAGAGGCGTCTGTGTGGACAGCAGGTGCCAACAGACCTATCAACTTAGCCATCAAGAGGCGTCTGTGTGGACAGCAGGTGCCAACAGACCTATCAACTTAGCCATCAAGGGGCGTCTGTGTGGACAGCAGGTGCCAACAGACCGGTCTTCTTTGCCATCATGAGGCGTCTGTGTGGACAAGTGGTGCAAACAGACCGGTTTACTATGACATCATGAGGCGTCTCGTGTGGACGAATGGTGCTAATAAACCGGTTTACTATGCCATGAAGAGGCATTTGTGTGGACGAGTGGTGCCAATAGACCGGTTTACTATGCCATCAAGAGGCGTCTGAGTGAAAGAGTGGTGGCAATAGACCGGTTTACTATGGCATCAAGAGGCGTCTGTGTGGACTAGTGGTGCCAACAAAGCGCTTTACTATGCCATCAAGAGGCGTCTGTGTGGATGAGTGGTGCCAGTCAATAGACCGGTTTACTATGGCATCAAGAGGCGTCTGTGTGGATGAGTGGTGCCAATAGACCGGTTTACTATGCCATTAAGAGGCGTCTGTGTGGAAGAGTGGTGCCGATAGACCGGTTTACTATGCTATCAAGAGACGTCTGTGTTGACGAGTGGCTCCAATAGACCGGTTTACTATGCCATCAAGAGGCGTCTATGAGGGCGAGTGAGGCCAATCGACAGGTTTACTATGCCCTCAAGAGGCGTCTGTGTGGACGAGTGGTGCCAATAGACCGGTTTACTATGCCATCAAGAGGCGTCTGTGTGGACGAGTAGTGCCAACAGACCGGTTTAGTATACCATCAAGAGGCATTTGTGTGGACGAATGATGCCAATAGACCGGTTTACTATGCCATCAAGAGGCGTCTGTGTGCACGAGTGGTGCCAATAGACCGGTTTACTATGCCATCAAGAGGCGTCTTTGTAGACGAGTTGTGCCAATAGACCAGTTTACTATGCCATCAAGAGACGTTTATGTGGACGAGTGGTGTCAATAGACCGGTTTACTATGCCATCAAGAGGCGTCTGTGTAGACGAGTGGTGCCAATAGACCAGTTTAATATGCCATCAAGAGGCGTTTATGTGGACGAGTGGTGTCAATAGACCGGTTTACTATGCCATCAAGAGGCGTCTATATGGACGAGTGGTGCCAATAGACCGGGTCACAGCGCAATCAATGGGCGTCTGTATGGAAAAGCGGTGCCGTTAGATTTGCTCACCGAGCCATCAATGGGAGCCTGTGTGGACTACTAACGGTCGATCAAGACAGTAAGTGCTTTACACTCTTTTTTCATTTTTTGTCATCCCTGTAAAGGAATCCTCAGAAGAACGGCAATTTGTTGCTCTCTCAAACAATATCGCGACTCCATCACTGTAAGGCAACCACCACGACGACTGTCATCTATTTACCCAACCAAATATCTCCTGCCACCTACAGCAGCCGCTCCGTCCTCTTCTGCCACCTACAGCAGCCGCTCCGCCCTCTCCTGCTACCTATAGCAGCCGCTCCGCTCTCTCCTGCCACCTACAGCAGCCGCTCCGCCCTCTCCTGCCACCTACAGCAGCCGCTCCGCCCTCTCCTGCCATTCCTGTCAAGCAGTTCTCAGCAAATGACTAAGTGTCATTTGCTACACCAACCTCTTCTCCCCGTCCTGCTATCTCTGTAAGGCAATCCACTGCAGGACAGTCTCGTTGCTGCCCTCCATGTAAAACAACCCTCGACAGGACAACAATTTGACGCAGCACCGCTGGTGTCTCGATTGCATGTTGATCGGGGCCGGCACCTCTGAGAGGCAGGGAGACTTGGAATAGGACTGGCACCTCTTAGAGGCAGGGAGACATGGAATGGGTCTGGAAACACTCCAATGAATTGGTGAGAAAGCCTCCCAGTCATGGATTCAACGACAGGCGTTTTTAGCAACCGGTACAGAGAGCTTTAAGTTTGAACACTTGGTTCATGGTCACGGAGCGATGTAGTCACCTAGCGATGTGGTCACGGAGCGATGTAGTCACGGAGCGATGTAGTCACGGAGCGATGTAGTCACTGAGCGATGTAGTCACGGAGCAATGTAGTCACGGAACGATGTAGTCACGGAGCGATGTGGTCACGGAGCGATGTAGTTACGGAGCGATGTAGTCACGGGTCGATATGGTTACGGAGCGATGTAGTCACGGGTGGATATGGTCACAAGTCATGATCTTTCGAGCGGATGTAATCAGCGACTAGAAGTATGCTCAGAGAGCACGAATGACGGTCCATTGGAAGCTCATTGCTGGACGATTGAACGACTTGTTCATTGGTGAACAAATCAACGCTGAATATATTTTGTACTTTATTGCACGAGTATGTTGAAAAACGTTCATATTGTGGTTAATAATATCTTGAAATATTTAATATATATTTTAGCTTATGAATGATTATTAGTCCCGTAATGTTGGATATTTTAGTGATGACGCCGCACAGTATGATGCTTTGCAGCAATTACATTCTACTTAATAAACAAGATGATTTGAAAATAATTAGACGCTATGTTGGGGGGAAGTGCGTTTGACGCTATATTAGGGTGAAGAGCGTTAGACGCTATATTAGGGCGAAGAGCGTTAGACGCTGTGGTTGGATGCAGAGCGTTAGACTATATTAGGGTGAAGAGCGTTAGACGCTATGTTAGGAGAAAGTGCGTTAGACGCTATATTAGGGTAATGAGCATTAGACGCTTTATTAGGGTGAAGAGCGTTAAAATCTATATTAGGGTGAAGAGCGTTAGACGCTGTGTTATGGTGAAGAGCGTTAGACGCTGTGTTATGGTGAAGAGCGTTAGACGCTGTATTAGGGTGAAGAGCGTTAGATGCTATATCAGGGTGAAGAGCGTTAGACGCTGTGTTAGGGTGAAGAGCGTTTGACGCTCTTTTAGGGTGAAGAGCGTTAGTCGCTATATTAGAGTGAAGAGCGTTAGACGCTATATAAGGGTGAAGAGCGTTAGACACTGTGTTCGGGTGAAGAGCGGTAGACTCTATATCAAGGTGAAGAGCGTTAGACGCTATATTAGTGTGAAGAGCATTAAACGCTATACTAGGGTTGAGAGCGTTAGACTCTATATTAGGGTGAAGAGCGTTAGACGCTATAATAGGATGAAAAGCGTTAGACGCTATATTAGGGTGAAGAGCGTTAGACGCTATATTAAGGTGAAGAGCGTTAGACGCTATATTAGGGTGAAGAGTGTTAGACGCTATATTAGGGTGAAGAGCGTTAGACTCTATACTTGGGTGAAGAGCGTTAGACGTTACATTAGGGTGAAGAGCGTTAGACGCTATATTTGGGTTAAAAACATTGGATTCTATATTAGGGTTGAGAGCGTTATTGATGCTGTGTTAGGGTGGAGAGCGCTAGACGCTATATTAGGGTGGAGAGCGTTAGACTCTATATTAGGGTGAAGGGCGTTAGACGCTATTTAAGGGTAAAGAGCGTTAGGCGCTATATTAGGGGTAAGAGCGTTAGACTCAATATTAGGCTGAAGAGCGTTAGACACTATATTAAGTTGAAGAGCATTAGATGCTATATTAGAGTGAAGAGCGCTGGACGCTATATAAGGGAGAAGAGCGTTAGATGCTGCGTTAGGGTTAGGGGAGAGCGTTAGAGGGTGGAGAGCGTTAGACTCTATATTAGGGGGAAGAGCGTTAGACGCTATTTTTGGGTAGAGAGCGTTAGGCGCTATATTAGGGTTAGGAGCGTTAGACTCAATATTAGGCTGAAGAGCGTTAGACGCTATATTAAGTTGAAGAGCGTTAGATGCGATGTTAGGGTGAAAAGCGTTAGACATTATATTAGGGTGAAGAGCGTTAGACGCTGCGGTAGGGTGAAGAACGTTAGACGCTGTGTTAGGGTGGGGAGCATTAGACGGTACATTTGGGTAAAGAGCGTTAGACGCTATATTAGGGTGAAGAGTGCTAGACTCCATATCAGGGTGATGAGCGTTTGACACTATATTAGGGTAAAGAGCGTTAGACGATATATTAGGGCGGAGAGCGGTAAACTCTATATTAGGGTGAAAGAGCGTTAGACGCTATATTAGGGTAAAGAGCGTTGGACTCTATATTTGGGTGAAGAGCGTTAGACGTTACATTAGGGTGAAAAGCGTTAGACGCTATATTTGGGTTATAAGCGTTGGATTCTATACTAGGGTTGAGAGCGTTATAGATGCTGTGTTAGGGTGTAGAGCGATAGACGCTATATTAGGGTTGAGAGCGGTAGACTCTATATTAGGGTGAAGGGCGTTAGACGCTATTTTAGTGTAAAGAGCGTTATACGCTATATTAGGGTGAAGAGCGTTAGACTCTAGACTAGGGTGAAGAGCGTTAGATGCTATATCAGGGTAAAGAGCGTTAGACTCTATATATTGGGTGAAGAGCGTTAGATGGTGTGTTAGGGCGGAGAGTGTTGGACGCTATATTAGGGTGAAGAGCGATAGACTCTATATTAGGGTAAAGAGCGTTAGACACTATATTTGGGTAAAAAGCGTTAGACGCTGTGTTAGGGTGAAGAGCGTTAGACCTTATATAAGGGTGAAGAATGTTAGACTCTATATTAGAGTGACGAGCGTTTGACTCTATATTAGGGTGACGAGCGTTAGACGCTGTGTTAGGGGGATGAGCGTTAGACGCTATATTAGGGTGAGGAGAGTTAGACTCTATATTAGGGTAAAGAGCGTTAGACGCTATATTAGGGTGAAGAGCGTTAGACGCTGCGTTAGGGTTAGGGGAGAGCGTTAGAGGGTGGAGAGCGTTAGAATATATTAGGGGGAAGGGCGTTAGACGCTGTTTTAGGGTAGAGAGCGTTAGGCGCTATATTAGGGTTAAGAGCGCTAGACGCTATATTAGGGTGGAGAGCGTTAGACTCTATATTAGGATGGAGGGCGTTAGACGCTATTTTAGTGTAAATAGCGTTATACGCTATATTAGGGTGAAGAGCGTTAGACTCTAGACTAGGGTGAAGAGCGTTAGACGCTATATCAGGGTAAAGAGCGTTAGAGTCTATATTTGGGAGAAGAGCGTTAGATAGTGTGTTAGGGCGGAGAGCGTTAGACGCTATATTAGGGTGAAGAGCGATAGACTCTATATTAGGGTAAAGAGCGTTAGACACTATATTTGGGTAAAAAGTGTTAAACGCTGTGTTAGGGTGAAGAGCGTTAGACAATACATAAGGGTGAAGAATGTTAGACTCTATATTAGAGTGACGAGCGTTTGACTGTATATTAGGGTGAAGAGCGTTAGACGCTGTGTTAGGGGGATGAGCGTTAGACGCTATATTAGGATAAGGAGCGTTAGACGCTATATTAGAGTGGAGAGCGTTAGACTCTATATTAGGGTAAAGAGCGTTAGACGCTATATTAGGGTGAAGAGCGTTCGACGCTGTGTTAGGGTGAAGAGCGTTAGACACTATATTAGGGTAAAAAGCGTTAGACGCTTTATTATGAAGAAGAGCATTAGACGCTGTGTTAGGGTGAAGAGCGTTAGACGCTGTGTTAGGGTGAAGAGCATTAGATGCTGTGTTAGTGTGAAGGAAATATATTGTTTTCCACGATTGTATTCCTATGTGGACTCTAGAGGAGAGGATACCTTGAATGCCGGCATTAACGGCTTCTATTGGAGTGCTTCCCATGCAAAGAAATTACCTAAGCGCAATTTCACTCAAATTGTCATGTTTTGCCTCATGTTGTCATCATGATATTTATGATAGGGCAGGGATTGAACGAGTAGGTAAATCATGGCTGAGTTGCGTCTCATGCTATGGAGGAAGAGAGGCGGAGCACTGGGTGAACTCATCTTGTGTTTACGCCAATCTCCGAAACTTCAAATAAAGAAAGCTACAAGATTGTATTGATAAAATGAGATCTCAGTTAAGGAAAGCGACCGAGCGAAATGGTGTGCTTTAATGGCCTGGCAGGCGGTCTTCTTCCATTGTTTTTTGTTCACGATCTTACCAAGAAAAAGGAAAAAATATGTGTGGCGTGAATTGTGACTAGGATACAATGTTTCAACAATTTTTTTTCTCCCGAATTTGCATTTGCTTAGACGAGGAAATACATTTACGACGAATCATCTTTAAGGTCTCCAACTTGACGGAATCTTTTCGTTAGCGCACAATGTAAATCCAGCGAATATTTTTCAACTTAACGGACGATGGTTCGTTCGTTGGAAGGTTATCCGCTCCGCAGCCCCTGCAGCGGGAAGCGAATTCACCAGTTGCTACCGCTTGCCGCAGTTGTTGATCGGCTGTAGCGGTGTTAGCTTATGTGCAGCGTTCACAGTGGCTGCTCTATTGTGTACACAAGCAGTACATGTATATGTGGTCTCTTTTAAGTGGTATTAATGTTGTATACATACGTTTAGTTATAATCCAGGTCCAGTTGCAATCAAATGCAACTCAACTCCCCGCACAAAATTTTTGCGCTAACGGAAACATGGCCGTTATACGATGACAAAGCCCCTGCCCCCACTTCAAGTGTCTACTGCATTTGGAAACTGGTTGACCACAGAGCTATTTTACTGAAACCAATATCTTCTTATGTACTAATCCCACCTGATAGAGTGCGCACACCATTTACTACATCCTCAAAACACCCTCCCTCACACACGCGCACGCACACACACACACACACACACACACACACACACACACACACACACACACACACACATACATACACACGCACACACACACAGACACACACACGCACGCCCCTACATAAACACACACGCACGCACGCACGCACACACGCACGCACGCACGAACGCACGAACACACCCACATACCTACACACACCTACACATACACCACACACACGCACGCATACACCTACATAAACACACACGCACGCACACACGCACGCACGCACGAACACACCCAAATACCTACACACAGACACACACACACGCACACACGCACACGCCTACATAAACTTACACACGCGCACGCACACACGCACGCACGAACACACACAAACACACCTACGCACACACACACACATTTATTATTATTTTGGTTGTTGTTGTTGTTGTTGTTGTTGTTCTTCTTCTTCTTCTTCTTATTTTTATTATTATTATTATTATCACTATTATTATTATACTATTATTATTATTGTTGTTATTATTATTATTATTATTATTATTATTATTATTATTAATATTATTATTATTATTATTTTGTTATTATTGTTATTGTTATTGTTATTGTTATTATTATTATTTGAATCTTTAAGTTGTGGTCAGAGACGCTATGCCCCACGGCTCCGCTGAGCGTAACTGTGTTATCACGGACTTGATAACAGTTTTCGTAGGAGTAATGAAGCTAGAGGTAGTAGTCCCTGGCCAGGCAATATGCTGGCACCAGCGAATTAGCTGCGACAGGGTGGTTGCTGCTCTCGGTGCAGTTCACTCTTTTTGTGACAGTTTTGAGCAATTTGTAGTTAACGGATGAGAGATCTCATCCGTTAGTTACATTTTTGCTTTGTTAGTTACATTTTTCACGATTTTTTCTATTTCCTTCTTCATCAGCAAAAATAGTAGTTTTTACTGGGATCGTTAGTTGTTAAGCTCTTATATTGGTGATGGAATATTAACTTATTTTAAAGCAAACGATTGGGAACACGGGTGATGACTTTTTTTCAAAATTGCTTCCCTGTATCATAATTTGATGATATTTCATTAAACAAAACATTATTTCTCACTTTCAAGGAGATCTGACAAAAAAAACTCACGCTCAAAGCAAATTGAATTTTTGATTTACAAGTTTTTTAGACCATTATTCTATGTGATTCGAAGAACAGTATTTGGGACATTAAACACATGAAGAAATTAATTATTAATGATAATGTCATTGGAAAGGATAAATCTTAGATAGAGGTTGTCCTTGTTGCTGCAGGAACCGTGCAGGCTTTGCAAAACTTTGATCGGACGCTCACAGCACTGGTGGCTGCGGGCAATGTTGATCGGAGATTGATATGTTTTCCAGTGTTCTTTTAAGCAGATGAAACCTTTTGGTAGTCTTTAAGAGTTGCAGATAGTTCAGCAAAATCTTCAGCGCGGAACAATTGACTGCTTGAAGCCAATGGTCGCACATGAGTAGGAAATGAATGAACAGATTTTATGCAGCCTGTTCCTGAGGCATCGTAAATAAACGCAATGGCACAAGAGTTCCAGCGTTTATTGCTAATGTTTTGAATCTGTTGAAACTTCACGAAGAGGATCTCATTCTTTTCAATGTAGTGACGGAAGACACGAGTGAGTTGGTGGAGTTACTACGTCTTCAAGTCGTCTCTCCAACCGCCTGTTGCCTTAATTTCAGTTTTACCTTTGCTGAAGGCTGTGTTTTGGTTATCATAAGTGCTCATCAAATCTTGCACAAAGAAGTACTCGATGTTTGGAGGCTTTCTCGACCCATGGAGTTCGTCGTTCATGACAAGGCGAAGAACGCGATCAAGCACACGATGCTGGCAACTGATAAACTTGGGTCTGGGGTAACCTCTCTCCTCGAACATTTGGTGCAGCAACAACTCATGTCTTCTTGCCGGTATTCCCGCTTGTTGTGTCGGCAACTAGCATTAAAATTGATCCCCACATGTTAACCTCCTCTAACGCAACATGAAGCCCTTCTGCGATTGTAATAGCTTCCACATTTTTAAGTTTGTGCGCAGCCAATTTATTTTTTTAGCTTCATTCTTGAGCACCACTGCCTGATGTTCAAAGCTCTTAATGTGTTTTCTGTCAAAGTGTATACTCCACTTCTCCAGATGAAGCGTGTTCACCAGTTGCGTCTTTGCCTTAGTAGCACTTTTGTTGATAGCCTTGTTGGTTGATGTCTGACATGGGGTAGGGATTTTAATGCCCTCGCCAGAAAGCTGACGCACACATTTGCTGCTCCGCGGGACGACATCAAGCCGTCTGCAATGTCAATTGGGTCATACTTCTTTTTGCTCGTTGATGTAGCATTCTCATCATCTCAAGAAATATGATTGTTGTCTTTGGATGAGTCGGTGCTACTTTTAGAGCCATCAGGAGACGCTGTGCTAGTAAGTGCTGTGGGCGGCCTGGACACAGTCTCTTCCATGGCCTTCATTCGCTTTGAGGGTGAAGAGTCTTGGTACCAGCAGGTTAGCAGGTTAGCAGGTTTAAAAGTGGAATAACTAACCTGGCCTTTGCTCTCAATTTGCAAACTCTAAAGATTGTTATCCTCTTTGCGCAACTATTCGCGTTTTACCGTAGTTACGTCAAATAGTTCATTCAATGCAGCAATGTTTTGCTTCTTTCTGCAGCGCTCAGTCTTTCATGAGTTTTGTCAGCTTTGCATGCTCAATCAGATACACGTGGAAAGGTCAGTTTTTGGCTCCATAGGTCTTTAAGCCCCGCAGCAATTAGAGCGATCCTCTCTCATAGGTCTTCAAGCCCAACAGCAATTAGAGCTATCATCTCTCGTAGGTCTTTAAGCCCCACAGCAATTAGAGCGATCCTCTCTCATAGGTCTTCAAGCCCAACAGCAATTAGAGCTATCATCTCTCGTAGGTCTTCAAGCCCCAAAGCAATTAAAGCGATCCTCTCTCATAGGTCTTTAAGCCCCTCATTAATTAGAGCGATCTTCTCTCATAGGTCTTTAAGCCCCACAGCAATTAAAGCGATCCTCTCTCCGTTCTTTGGCAGCTGATTCAAGGAATTTGAAGCAGCCAATGACGTGTTTTTTCTGAGCGTGCGACTCCGTTCACTCGCGGATGCTTCATGAATTGCCACGTTGCGTTTTCTTGATGCCGCTTTAAACTGGACGAAGTTCTTTGTGCAGGTTTTCATATTCGTCTCCGTGTTTAAAGCGCTCCTCTTGAACAACCTAGTTCCTTCTACCAACAACTGAAATAAAAAAAACGTGAATATAAAATGCGTAGCTAGTTATGAACATTATTATTCAACTCCAAAATATTCAAACGCTTTTGTGCATGGCCTTTTTTGGTATTTAAATTTTATAAAAGTCACGTAGTCATTAATAGACAAAAGTTCATCTATTTGTGCCACAGGAAATCATTTATGAAAAAAAAAGTCATCACCCTAATTGTTACCCCTTTGGGTTCAGAAGACCTTCAACAACCGTGTAGTTTACCCTTTTGGGTTCAGAAGATCTGCAACAACCGTGTGGTCTAACCTCTCGGGTCCAGAGGACCTGCAACAACCGTGTAGTTTATCCTCTTGGGTTCAGAAGATTTCCAACAATCGCGTGGTCTACCCTCTTGGGTCCAGAGGACCAGCAACAATCGTGTGGTCTACCCTCTTGGATCCAGAGGACCTACAACAATCGTGTGGTCTACCCTCTTCGGTCCAGAGGACCAGCAACAATCGTGCGGTCTACTCTCACTGGTCCAGAGGACCTGCAACAATCGTGTGGTCTACCCTCATCGGTCCAAAGGACCAGCAACAATCGTGTGGTCTACTCTCTTGGATCCAGAGGACCAGAAGCAATCGTGTGGTCTACCCTCTTGGGTCCAGAAGACCAGCAACAATCGTGTGGTCTACTCTCTTGGGTCCAGAAGACCTGCAACAATCGTGTGGTCTACCCTCTTGTGTCCAGAGGACCTGCAACAATCGTGTGGTCTACCCTTTTCGGTTCAGAGAACCAGCAACAATCGTGCGGTCTACTCTAACTGGTCCAGAGGACCTGCAACAATCGTGTGGTCTACTCTCTTCGGTCCAGAGGACCAGCAACAATCGTGTGGTCTACCCTCTTGGGTCCAGAGGCCCTGCAACAATCGTGTGGTCTACTCTCTTCGGTCCAGAGGACCAGCAACAATCGTGTGGTCTACTCTCTTGGGTCCAGAGGACCAGCAACAATCGTGTGTTTTACCCTCTTGGGTCCAGAGGCCCTCTTCGGTCCAGAGGATCAGCAACAATCGTGCGGTCTACTCTCACTGTTCCAGAGGCCCTGCAACAATCGTGTGGTCTACCCTCTTCGGTCCAGAGGACCAGCAACAATCGTGTGGTCTACTCTCTTGGGTCCAGAGGACCAGCAACAATCGTGTGGTCTGCCCTCTTGGGTCCAGACGACCTGCATCGGTAACTAAATAGGAGAGCAGCGAAAGGTTTTTAGGCTGTGGAAAAGTTTGTAGGCCTGCGAGGATTACTTTTTTGGGTGTATGGAACAAAACTTTCCAAGAGGGATTCAGAAGTTTGTTGTTTACTGCCCCTCTGTTTGACAGGTAGTTGTGAAATTATGCTGCTTGTATTAAGACTGTTATTTTAGTTACTGCCCCTTCGTTCAACAGGTAGTGGCGAACTTATGCTGCTTGTAATGAAGAGTTTGTTATTTTAGTTACTGCCACTTCGTAGAACAGGAAGTGGCGAACTTATGCTGCTTGTATTGAAGAGTTTGTTATTTTAGTTACTGCCACTTCGTAGAACAGGTAGTGGCGAACTTATGCTGCTTGTAATGAAGAGTTTGTTATTTTAGTTACTGCCACTTCGTAGAACAGGAAGTGGCTAACTTATGCTGCTTGTAATGAAGAGTTTGTTATTTTAGTTACTGCCACTTTGTAGAACAGGAAGTGGCGAACTTATGCTGCTTGTTTTGAAGAGACTGTTATTTTAGTTACTGCCACTTCGTAGAACAGGTAGTGGCGAACTTATGCTGCTTGTATTGAGGAGACTGTTATTTAGTTACTGCCACTTCGTAGAACAGGCAGTTGCGAACTTATGCTGCTTGTTTTGAAGAGACTGTTATTTTAGTTACTGCCACTTCGTAGAACAGGTAGTGGCGAACTTATGCTGCTTGTATTGAGGAGACTGTTATTTAGTTACTGCCACTTCGTAGAACAGGTAGTGGCGAACTTATGCTGCTTGTAATGAAGAGTTTGTTATTTTAGTTACTGCCACTTCGTAGAACAGGCAGTGGCGAACTTATGCTGCTTGTATTGAGGAGACTGTTATTTAGTTACTGCCACTTCGTAGAACAGGCAGTGGCGAACTTATGCTGCTTGTAATGAAGAGTTTGTTATTTTAGTTACTGCCACTTCGTAGAACAGGCAGTTGCAAACTTATGCTGCTTGTATTGAGGAGACTGTTATTTAGTTACAGTAATCGATATGTTTCTCCTGACCTCGAGGCTTTCATTGAAAACAATCATAATAAAAGTACAGTTCTTCTATATCGGTATCAACTATACCGAACAGCAGCCTTAGCAGTTTCAAATAATGAAAACAATTGATACTTCATGAAGCATACCTTACGAATAGTTACATTATACGAATTCCATTGGTATTTAAAAATGTATATTGAACCATAACAAAAAAGCATTTCGCAGCATCAACTATAGATTTACTGCAAAAAGATAAAGGTTAGTCATTATCTTAGTGAGTTCAGAAATATAATAAATATATATTTTCATGTTAGCATTTTTTTGAGTGATGTATGGGAGAGGTTCTACGAACCCTGGAACCATTCTGGCTGATCACAGACAGCGTCGCCGCACCTGGAGGATTTTTTTTCACAATACATGTATTTAGGCTACAACAATTGATGTTGCTGCTCAGGTCCAACTCCTTCTGCTGTGGAGTTGCCACAGTCGGCGCACAGACTAGGAAGCTCGGATACCCACCGATATGTGCATGTTGAAAATACCACGACCGGTGCAGGCCCATATATAAGACACCCCCCCCCCCCTGATACAGATGCTGTCTTGCGGGCGCTCGCACAGATCACGCACTGACGTGATGTCCGATTCTGCTCCTGGGGTACAATACCGGAGCACGACATCGTGGCGAGCTCGGCGGTCTTGGGCGGGCCCCGGCAACGCAGGCACAGATCGGAGGCTGCGTTATCCTGTCTATATTAATAAAGCCGGATTTCTAGTGTGGTGCCCGTACCTATGATCACCCAGTGCATGTGCTGTGCCCTCACATAAAATGAGATGAAGAACATTGGTTTCCTGAAGCAAATGGGGATTGGGTGTGGTCTGTGTTCAGCCCGTTGCGATGTGTATGGCAACGTTCTGTATTCATTGTGTCAGGCAGTGCTAGCGCAGAAAATTGTGGTTTGATGAATTGTTTGAATATTGTTGTAATGTAATCCTTGGAGTGTCTGTAGGTAGTTGTGGCATGTGCCCGGAGTATGTTTAGTCTACTTTTGGCTTCAGTGCTGATGTGGTTTGTCCAATCCTGTGTCATATGTTACTCCGAGAGTCGTGGAGCCGAGACTGTTTGGTATGAGATTGTTTCTGAGTGTAACATGGAGGTGGCTGCAGTGTTTACTGTAGCCTGGTGTTAAAAATGAGCGTGATGACTTGCTTGCGGACTCATTCATTCTGTTGTCCTGCAGCCTGACTCCAAGTGAGTTCAGGTACGGATGGATATGAGCAGCTGCGGTCTCGTGTTTGTAGTGTCGTGAGACGATTCTAAGGTCACCCCCCGCAAATGAGTTGATGTAGATGTTGGGATGTGTTGATTTGGTCAGGTGTGTGGGTCAGGTGTGGGGAAAGAACGGAGCCCAAGGGTACACCACAGGGAAAATGGCATGTCCGTGATGGCTTGCTATTGTAGACTAGACTGTGTGCGTATGTCTACTGCAAGCAAATAGGAAAGCCAGTTCTTGTAGATTGGATGGATGTGTGCGTTGAATATTTTTTAGGAGGATGTGTCTTCGAACCGTGTCAAAGGCCTTACTTATGTGAAACATATTCCAGGGTGCGTGGAACTGACTTCTTTTCTTTCAAGCGTTCCCTGTGTAGTACCGGCGGGGGCGTGTATCGGTGCGCTTGGTAGATTTGACTACCGTTTTTCCTCATTGGACCACAACTGTGGTTGGGGTGACTGCTTTGCTTCCATTCTATACAAGATTACAATAGTACAAAATAAAAATTTGTCGCAACGCCGACCTCTCTTTTTGTCGCCTTATGGGGTCCAACCGGCAAACTACCCAACTCTGCATCTCCCCCTGTGCAATGATGTGGCAGGTGCTGGCCGCTGTGCAGTGTTGTGGCTGGCAATGACAGCTGTTAGCCGATGTGCAGTGTTGTGACTGGCACTGACAGGTACTGGCTGCTGTGCAGTGTTGTGGCTGGCACTGACAGCTGCTGGCCGCTGTGCAGTGTTGTGGCTGGCAATGACAGCTGCTGGCCGCTGTGCAGTGTTGTGACTGGCACTGACAGGTACTGGCTGCTGTGCAGTGTTGTGACTAGCACTGACAGCTGCTTGCCGCTGTGCAGTGTTATGGCTGGCACTGACAGGTACTGGCTGCTGTGCAGTGTTGTGACTAGCACTGACAGCTGTTGGCCGATGTGCAGTGTTGTGACTGGCACTGACAGGTACTGGCTGGTGTGCAGTGTTGTGGCTGGCACTGACAGCTGCTGGCCGCTGTGCAGTGTTGTGGCTGGCAATGACAGCTGCTGGCCGCTGTGCAGTGTTGTGACTGGCACTGACAGGTACTGGCTGCTGTGCAGTGTTGTGACTAGCACTGACAGCTGCTTGCCGCTGTGCAGTGTTATGGCTGGCACTGACAGGTACTGGCTGCTGTGCAGTGTTGTGACTAGCACTGACAGCTGTTGGCCGATGTGCAGTGTTGTGACTGGCACTGACAGGT
>SDVV010013775.1:0-15009 GCA_016164225.1 Gammarus roeselii | reverse complement strand
GATAAACACATGGATAAACACATGGATACACACATGTAGAAACACATGAATGAAAAAAGAAATAAGCTAATGGATAAACACATGGATAAACACAGGGAAAAACACATGGATAAACAAATGGTAAACACATGGATAAATCCATGAATAAGCACATGGATAACCACATGGATAAACACACGGATAAACACATGGTTAAACACATAGATAAACGCATGGATAAACGTATGGATAAACCTATGGATAAACACATGGATAAGCACATGGATAAATACATGGACAATCACATGGAAAAAGACATGGATAAACACATGGATAAACACATGGATACACACATGTAGAAACACATGAATGAAAAAAGAAATAAGCTAATGGATAAACACATGGATAAACACAGGGAAAAACACATGGATAAACAAATGGTAAACACATGGATAAATCCATGAATAAGCACATGGATAACCACATGGATAAACACACGGATAAACACATGGTTAAACACATAGATAAACGCATGGATAAACGTATGGATAAACCTATGGATAAACACATGGATAAGCACATGGATAAATACATGGACAATCACATGGAAAAAGACATGGATAAACACATGGATAAACACATGGATACACACATGTAGAAACACATGAATGAAAAAAGAAATAAGCTAATGGATAAACACATGGATAAACACAGGGTGAACACATGGATAAACACATGGATAAACACATGGATAAACACATGGATAATCACATGTATAACTACATATATAAACAAGTGGATAAACACAGTTATAAACACATGAATAGAAAAATGGATAAGTACATGTATAAACACGTGGATAAAAACATGGATGTACACATGGATACACACATGGATAAACACATGGATGAACGAGTGGATTAACACATGGTTAAACACATGGATAAACATATGGATTATCACATGGATAATCACATGGATAAACACATGGATAATCACATGGATAACTACATATATAAACAAGTGGATAAACACAGCTATAAACACATGAATAGAAAAATGGATAAGTACATGTATAAACACGTGGATAAAAACATGGATGTACACATGGATACACACATGGATAAATACATGGATGAACGAGTGGATTAACACATGGTTAAACACATAGATAAACACATTGTTAAACACGTGGATAAACACATGGATAAACACATGGATAAACATATGGATGAATACGTGGATAAACACATGGATAGACACACTGATAAACACAAAGATAAACACTTGGATAAACACATGGATGAACACATGGAAAATCATATGGATAAACACACGGATAAACACATGGATAAACACATGGAGAAATACATGAATAAACAAAGGTGTAATTGCATGGGTAAACACGTGAATAAACACGTGGATAAGCACATAGATGAACACATGGTTAATTAAATGGATAAACACATGGATAAACACATTTATAAATAAAAGGATAAACACCGTTATAAACACATGGATAAAAAAATGGATAGACACATGAATAAACAAGTGGATAAACATATGGATATACACATGGATACACACATGGATAAACTCATGAATAAACGAGTGGATAAAAACATGGATAAACAAAAGGATAAACACATGGATAAACACATGGATGAACACATGGATAAACACATGGATAAACACATGGATAAACATACGGATACACACATGGATAAACACATGGATAAACACTGGTAAAATCACATGGATAAACACATGGATAAAAACATGGATAAATCCATGAGTAAGCACATGGATAAACACATGGATAAACACATGGATAAACAAAGGTATAAACACATGGTTGAACACATAGATATACACATGGATGAACACATGGATAAACACATGGATAAGCACATGGATAAACACATGGACAAACACATGGATATAGACATGGATAAACACATGGATAAACACATGGATACACACATGTAGAAACACATGGATAAAAAAATATATAAGCTAATATATAAACACATGGATAAACACATGGGTTAACACATGGATAAACACATGGATAAACACATTGATAATCACATGGATAAACACATATATAAACAAATGGATAAACACAGTTATAAACACATGAATAGAAAAATGGATAAGTACATGGATAAACACGTGGATAAACACATGGATGTACACATGGATACACACATGGATAAACACATGGATGAACACATGGATACACACATATAGAAAAACACATGGATAAAAAAATAGACAAGCTAATGGATAAACACATGGATAAACACATGGGTAAGCACATAGATAAACATATGGATAAACGAATGGGTGAATACATCGATAAACACATGAATAAGTCATGGAAATACATAGACAAACACGTTTGTAAACACATGGAAAAACACATGGATAAAAACATAATTACCACATGGATAATCACATGGACAAAAACATTTATAAACGGACGAACATATTTATAAGCACATGGATAAATACATTTATAAAAACATGGATAAACACATGGATACACACATGGAAAAACAAATGAATAAACACATGGACGAACACACGGATATCACATGGATTAAAACATGGATGAATACATGGATAAACACATGGATGAACACATGGATGAACACATGGACAAGCATATGGATAAACAAATGGGTAAACACGAGGATAAACACGCGGATAAACACTTGGATAAACACATGAATAAGCCCATGGATAAACACATGGACAAACCCATTTATAAACACATGGATAAAAATATGGATAAACTTATGGATAAACACATGGATAAACATACGGATAAACACATGGATGAACTTTTGGACAAACACATAGCTAAACACATTATTAAATACATGGATAAACACATGGATAAACACATGGATAAACAAATGGATGAATACATGGATAAACACATGGACAGACACACTGATAAACATAAAGATAAACACTTGGATAAACACATGGATGAACACATGGATAATTATATGGATGAACACACGGATAAACACATGGATAAACACATGGATAAACAAATAGATGAACTCATGGATAAACACATGGATAAACACATGGATAAGCCCATGGGTAAACACAAGGATAAATACATGGATAAACACATGGATAAACACATGGATAAACACATGGATAACCAAATAGATAAGCACAATGATGAACACATGGATAAACACATGGATAATTACATGTATAAACACATGGATAAACACATAGATAAATACATGGATGAACACAAGGATTACCACACGGGTAAACAAATCGATAAACACATACATAAAAACACATGGATAAGCCCATGGATGAACACATTGATAACACACAGATAAACACATGGATAAAACATGGAAAAACTCATGGATAAAAACATGGATAAATACATGGATAAACACATGGATAAACGCATGGATAAACTCTTGGATAAACACATGGATGAACACATGGATAAAAACATGGATGAACACATGAATGTACTCATGGGCAAACATATGGATAAATCTATGGATAAACACACGGATAAACACATGGACAAACACGTGGATAAACTAATGGATAAACACATTGATAAACACATGGATAATCACATGGATGAACACATGGATAAACACATGGATAAACACCTGGATAAACACCTGGATAAACACATGGATAAATACCTTGATAAACACATGGATGAACACATGGAAAAACACATGGACAATCACATTTATAAGCATATGGATAAACACATGGATAAACACATGGATAAACACATGGATAAACACGAAGATAAATACAAGGATAAACACATGGATAAACTCATAGGTAAACACATGGATAAATACATGGATAAACACATGGATATACTTATGAATAAACACATGGAAAAACATAAGGATAAACACATGGATGAACTTATGGACCAACACATAGATAAACACATTGTTAAATACATGGATAAACACATGGATAAACACGTGGATAAACAAATGGATGAATACATGGATAAACGCATGGATGAAAACATGGATGAACACATGGAAAAGCACATGGATAAACAAATGGTTAAACTTATGGAAAAGTACATGGATGAACACATGGATAAACAAATGGGTAAACACGAGGATAAACACGCGGATAAACACTTGGATAAACACATGGATAAGCCCATGGATAAACACATGGACAAACACATTTGTATACACATGGATAAACACATCGATGAACACATGGATAATCATATGGATAAACACACGGATAAACACATGGATAAACACATGGAGAAATACATGAATAAACAGAGGTGTAATTGCATGGATAAACACATGGATATACACATGTATAAACACATGGATAAACACATGGATAAAAACATGGATATACACATGGATAAACAAATGGAAAAACACATGGATAAACATATGAATAAACACGTGGATACGCAAATGTGTGAACACATGTATAAACACATGATTTTTTCGCATGGATAAATAAATGCATAAACACATATATAAACACATGATCAAACTCATGGATAAAACATGGATAAACACATGTATAAACACATAGATAAACACATGTATTAAAACATGGATATTCACATGGATGAACACACGGATAAACACATGAATAAACACATGGATAAACACATGATTGAACACATGGAAAAATACATGGATAAACACATGGATAAACAAATGGGTAAACACGTAAATAAACACGTGGATAAGCACATGGATAAACACATGAATAAGCCCAAAGATAACACATGGACAAACTCCTTTAAAAACACATGGATAAACATATGGATAAACACATGGATAAATACATGGATAAACACATGGATAAACACTTGGATAAACACATGGATATTTACATAGATAAACACACGGATGAACACATGGACAAACACATTGACAATCACTTTTATAAACACATGGATAAACACATGGATAGACACATGGATAATTACAAGGATAAACACATGGGGAAACACATAGATAATCACATGTATACACACATGGAGAAACACATGGATAAACACATGAATAAGCACGAAGATAAACACATGGAGTAACACATAAGGGAACACATGGAGAGATACATGGACAAAAACCAGAATAAACACATGGATAAACACATGGATAAACACATGGATAAGCAAATGAATAAACACATGGGGAAACGAATGGGTAAACACATGGATATAAACAAATGAATAAGTCATGGAAAAATACATGGACAAACACATTTATGAACACATGGATGAACATATGGATAATCACATAATTACCACATGGATAATCACATGAAAAAACACATAGATAAACGTATGGATAAAAACATGGATAAACACGTGGATAAACACATGTCTAAACACACGGATAAACACATGGATAGACTCATGGATAAACACATGGATAAACATTTATAAAACACAAGTATAAACGCATGGATACACAAATAGATGAATTCATGTCTAAACACATGGATAAACACATGGATAAACACATTGATAAACAAATGGATAAACACTGTTACAAACATATGGATAAAAAAATAGATAAACACATGGATAAACAAGTGGATAAACACATAGGTGTACACATGGACACACACATGGATAAACTCATGGATGAAGCGTGGATAAACACAAAGATAAACACATGGATAAACACAGGGATAAACACGTGGATAAATACATGGATAAACACATGGATAAGCCCATGGGTAAACACAAGGATAAATACATGGATAAACACATGGATAAACACATGGATAACCAAATAGATAAGCACATGGATAAACACATGGATAAACACATAGATAAACACATGGATAAACACATGGATAAACACATGGATAAACACATTTGTAAATAAATGGATAACACAGTTATAAACACATGGAGAAACACATGGATAAAAAAATGGATTATCACATGGATAAGCTCATGGATAAACACACGGATAAACACATGGATAAAAACATGGATAAACACATGAATGACCACAAGGAAAAATACATGGATAAACACATGGAGAAACAAATGGGTAAACACGTGAATAAACACGTGGATAAGCACATGGATAAACACATGGATAAGCCCATAGATGAATACACGGAAAAAAACACATTTAAAAAGCAATGGATAAACATATGGATAAACACATGGATAAACACATGGATAAACACATGGATAAACACTTGGATAAACACATGGATATTTACATTGATAAACACATGGATGAACACATGGACAAACACGTTGACAATCACATTCATAAACACATAGATAAACACATGGATAAACACATGGATAATTACAAGGATAAACACATGGGGAAACACATAGACAAACACATGTATACACACATGGAGAAACTCATGGATAAACACATGAATAAGCACGAAGATAAACACATAGATTAACACGTGGGGGAACACATGGAGATATATATGGATAAAAACCCGAATAAACACATGGATAAACACATGGATAAACACATGGATAAGCACATGGATAAACACATGGGGAAACGAATGGGTAAACACATGGATATAAACAAATGAATAAGTCATGGAAAAATACATGGACAAACACATTTATGAACACATGGATGAACACATGGATAATCACATAATTACCACATGGATAATCACATGGAAAAACACATAGTTAAACGAATGGATAAACACATGGATAAACACGTGAATAAACATATGTATAAACACACGGATAAACACATGGATAATCTCATGGATAAACACATGGATAAACATTTATAAGACACATGGATAAACGCATGGATAAACAAATAGATGAACTCATGGATAAACACTGTTATAAACATATGGATAAAAAAATAGATAAACACATGGATAAACACGTGGATAAACACATAGCTGTACACATGGATACACACAAGGATAAACTCATGGATGAAGCGTGGAAAAACACAAGGATAAATACATGGATAAACACATGGATAAACACATGGATAAACACATGGATAAAGACATGGATAACCAAATAGGAAAACACATGGATAATTACATATATAAACACATGGATAATTACATAGATAAACACATGGATGAACACAAGGATTACCACACGGGTAAACAAATCGATAAACACACATAAAAACACATGGATAAGCCCATAGATGAACACATAGATAAACACGTGGATAAACACAGGGATAACACATGGATAAACACATGGATAAAAACATGGATAAACACATTGATAAACACATGGATAAACGCATGGATAAACTCTTGGATAAACAATGGATGAACACATGGATAAAAACATGGATGAAAACATGGTTGTACACATGGGCAAACAAATGGATAAATCTATGGATAAACACACGGATAAACACTTGGACAAACACGTGGATAAACTAATGGATAAACACATGGATAAACACATGGATAATCACATGGATAAACACATGGATAAAGACATGGATAAACACCTGGATAAACACCTGGATAAACACACGGATAAATACATTGATAAACACATGGATGAACACATGGACAAACACATGGACAATCACATTTATAAGCATATGGATAAACACATGGATAAACACATGGATAAACACATGGCTAAACACATGGACATGCACATTGATAAACACATGGATAAAATCCTGGATAAACTCATGGATAAACACATGGACAATTACATGGATAAACACATGAATAAGAAGGAAGATAAACACATGGATTAACACATGGGGAAACACATGGAGATATACAAGGATGAAAACAGGAATAAACACATGGATAAACACATGGATGTACGCGTGGATAAACACATTGATAAACACATGGATAAACACATGGATAAACACGAAGATAAACACGAAGATAAGCAAAAGGATAAACACATGGATAAACCCATAGGTAAACACATGGATAAATACATGGATAAACACATGGAAAACACATAGATAAACACATTGATAAACACATTGATAAACACATGGACAAATACATTTATAAACACATTGACAAACACATTTATAAACACATAGCAAAACGCTTGGATAAACACATGGGTTAACACATGGATAATAAAATAGATAAACACTTGAATGAACACTTGGATGAACAAACGATTAAGCACGTGGAAAACACATGGATTAACACATGGATGAACAAATGAGTAAACACGTGGATAAACACGTGGATAAGCACATGGATACACACATGGAAAAGTCCATGGATAAACACATGGATAAACAAATGGATGAACACATAAATAAATCTATGGATAAACACATTGATTAACACTTGGATAAACACAAGGATGAACACATGGACAAACACATTTATAAACACACAAATAAACACATGGATAAACACTTGGATAAATACATGGATAGACACATGGATAAATACATGGATAAACACATAGACAAACACAAGGACAAATTCATGAATAAACACACGGAGAAAAACATGAATGAACACATAGATGAACACACGGATGAACTGATGGATAAACACATGAATAAACACATGGATAAACACATGGATAAGCACATGGATAAACACATGGATAAACGCCCGGGTAAACACGTGGATAAACACATAGATAAACACATGGACAAACACATGGATAAAAACACGGATAAACACATTTATAAATAAATGGATAACACAGTTATAAACACATGGATAAACACATGGATAAAAAATGGATTATCACATGGATAAGCACATGGATAAACACATGGATAAACACATGGATAAACACATGGATACACACATGGAAAAGTCCATGGATAAGCACATGGGTAAACAAATGGATAAACACATGGATAAACACATGGTTAAACACATGGATAAACACATAGATAAATCTATGGGGAAACACATGGATAAACACTTGGATAAACACAAGGATAAACACATGGACAAACACATTTTTAAACACATGAATAAACACATGGATAAACACTTGGATAAACACATGGATAGACACAAGGATAAATACATGGATAAACACATAGACAAACACAAGGACAAATTCATGAATAAACACACGGAGAAAACATGAATAAACACATAGATGAACACATGGATAAACACATAGATGAACACATGGATAAACACATGGATAAACCCATGAATAAACACATTTATAAATAAATGGAAAAACACAGTTATAGACACATGGATAAAAAAATGGATTATCACATGGATAAGCACATAGATAAACACATGGATAAACACATGGATAAACACATGGATAAACACATGGTTACACACATATAGAAACACATGGATAAAAAAATAGATGAGCTAATGGATAAACACATGGATAAACACAAGGGTAAGCACATGGACAAACATATGGATAAACGAATGGGTAAACACATGGATAAACACATGAATAAGTCATGAAAAATACATAGACAAACACGTTTGTAAACACATGGAAAAACACATGGATAAAAACATAATTACCAAATGGATAATCACATGGACAAACACATTTACAAACGGACGAATACATTTATAAGCACATGGATAAATACATGGATAAACACATGGATAAACACATGAATACACACGTGGAAAAACAAATGAATAAACACATGGATAAACACACGGATATCACATGGATAAACACATGGATGAATACATGGATAAACACATGTATGAACACATGGATGAACACATGGACAAGCACATGGATAAACAAATGGTTAAACTTATGGAAAAGTACATGGATAAACACATGGATAAACAAATGGGTAAACACGAGGATAAACACGCGGATAAACACTTGGATAAACACATGGATAAGCCCATGGATAAACACAAGGGGAAACGAATGGGTAAACACATGGAAATAAACAAATGAATAAGTCATGGAAAAATACATGGACAAACACATTTATGAACACATGGATTAACACATGGATAAGCACATAATTACCACATGGATAATCACATGGAAAAACACATAGATAAACATATGGAAAAAACACATGGATAAACACGTGGATAAACACATGTATAAACACACGGATAAACACATGGATAAACTCTTGGATGAACATTTAGAGAACACATGGATGAACGCATGGATAAACAAATATGAACTCTTGGATAAATACATGGAAAAACACATGGATAAACACATAGATAAACAAATGGATAAACACTGTTATAAACACATGGATAAAAAAATAGATAAACACATGGATAAACACGTGGATAAACACATAGCTGTACACATGGATACACACATGGATAAACTCATGGTTGAAGCGTGGATAAACACATAGATAAACACATGGATAAACACAGGGATAAACACGTGGATAAATACATGGATAAACATATGGATAAGCCCATGGGTAAACACAAGGATAAATACATGTAAAAACACATGAATAAACACATGGATAAACACATGGCTAACCACATAGATAAGCACAATGATAAACACATGGATAAACAAATGGATAATTACATGTATAAACACATGGATAAACACATAGATAAACACATGGATGAACACAAGGATTACCACAAGGGTAAACAAATCGATAAACACATACATAAAAACACATGGATAAGCCCATGGATGAACACATAGATAAACACATGGATAAATACATGGATAACACATGGATAAACACATGAATAAAAACATGGATAAACACATGGCTAAACACATGGGTAAACGCATGGATAAACTCTTGGATAAACACATGGATGAACACATGGATAAAAACATGGATGAACACATGGTTGTACACATGGGCAAACATATGGATAAATCTATGGATAAACACACGGATAAACACATGGACAAACACGTGGAAAAACTAATGGATAAACACATGGATAAACAAATGGATAATCACATGGATAAACACATGGATAAACTCATGGTAAACACATAGATAAACACATGGATAAACACATGGATAAATACATTGATAAACACATGGATGAACACGTGGACAAACACATGGATAATCACATTTATAAGCACATGGATAAACACATGGATAAACACATGGATAAGCACATGGATAAACACATGGATAAGCACATGGATAAACACATGGATAAACACGTGGATAAATACATGGATAAACACATGGATAAACCCATGGGTGAACATAAGGATAAATTCATGAATAAACACATGGATGAGCTCATGTAAACACATGGATAAACACATGGACAAACACATTTATAAACACTTGGATAAACGCGTGGATAAACGCATGGGTAAACACATTGACAAACACATGGATAATTACATGGATAAAAACATGGATAAACACATGGATAAACACATGGATAAACACATGGATAAACACATGGATAAACACATATATAAAAGCATATGGATAAGACGATGGATAAACACATGGATGAACACATGGATAAACACATGGTTAACACATGGATAAACACATGGATAAACACATGGGGAATTACTTGTATAAAAAATGAATAAAAACATGGATAAACCCATGGATAAGAACATGGATAAACAAATGGATAAACACATGGATAAACACATGGATACAAACATTTAGAAATACAAGGATAAAAATATAGATAAGCACATGTATGAACACATGAATAAATACATGGATAAACACATGGATAATCACATGGATAAACACAAGGATAAACACATGGATAAACACATGGATAAATACATGGATAAACACATGGATAAATACGAGGATAAACACATGGATAAGCCCATTCAGAAGTACATGGATAAACAAATGGATGAACACAGATAAACAAATATATAAACACAGTTATAAACACATGAATAAAAAAACGGATAAACACATGGATAAACACGTGGATAAACACTTGGATGTACACATAGATACACGCATGGATAAACACTTGGATAAACGATTGGATAATCACATGGATAAACACATGGATAAACGTTTGGATAATTTCATGGATAAACACATGGATAAACACATGGATAAACACATGGATGAATCCATGAACAAACACATGGACCAAAACATGGACAAACATATGGATAAACACATGGATTAACACATGGATAAACACATGGATAAACACATGAATAAACACTTGGACAAAAACACTTATAAACAAATGGACAAACACATTTATAAACACATGGATAAACATATGGATAAACACATGGATAAACACATTGATTAACACATGGATAATTACATGTATAAACATATGGATAAATACAATGATAAACACATGGAAAAACATAATGGACAACCACATGGAAAATCAAATTTATAAACACATGGATAAACACATGGATAAACACATGGATAAACACATGGATGAACACATGGACAAGCATATGGATAAACACATGGATAAACGTATGGATAAACGTATGAATAAAAACAAAGACTAACACATGGATAAACACATGGGGAAACACATGGAGATATACATGGATAAACACACGATTAAGCACATGTTCAAACACATGGATAAACACGTGAATAAACAAATGGATAAACACACGGATTAACACATGGATAAACACACGGATAAACACATGGATAAACAAATATATAAAAACCCATGGATAAACCCATGGATAACACATGAAAAAACACGTGGATAAACACTTGTATAAACACATGGATAAACACATGGATAAACACATGGATAAATACACTGATAAACACATGGAAAAACATAATGGACAAACACATGGAAAATCATATTTATAAACACATGGATAAAAACATGTATAAAAACATCGATAAACGCATGGATAAACACTCGGATAAACACATGAATAAATACATTGATAAACACATGGAAAGACATAATGGACAAACACATGGAAAATAAGCACATGGATGAACACATGGATAAGCCCATATTTGAACACATGGACAAACACATTTATAAACACATGGACAAACATATGGATAAACACATGGATAAACACATGGATTAACACATGGATAAAGACATGGATAAACACATGGATAAATACATTGATAAACACGTGGAAAAACATAATGGACAAACACATGGAAAATCATATTTATAAACACATGAATAAAAACATGTATAAACACATCGATAAACGCATGGATAAACACATTGTTGAACACAAGGATAAACACATAGATAAATTTATGGATAAACACATGGATAAACACATGGACAAACACATGGATAAACACATGGATAAACACATTGATAAACACAAGGAAAAACACATGGACAAACACATTTATAAACATATGATAAACACGTGGATAAACATTTGGATAAACACATGGATAGACACATGGACAAAATCATGGATAAACACATAGTCAAACACATGGACAAACTCATGGATAAACACACGGATAAACACATGAATAAACACATATATAAACACCTGGATAAACTGATGGATAAACACATGGATAATCAAATGGATGACCACACGGATGAACGTATGGATAAACACATGGTTAACGCATGGATATACACTTGGAAAAACACATGGATAAACAAATGGATGAACCCATGGATAGACACATGAATAAGCACATGGATAAACATATGGAAAAACACATGGATAAAGACATGGATAAAAGCATGGATAAGCTCATGGATGAACACATGGATAAACACATGGATAAACACACGGATAAACACATAGATAAACACATGGATAAACACACGGATGCACATTTGGAAAACACATAGATAAAAACATGGATAAACACATAGATAAACACATGGATTAACACATGGATAATCACATGGATAAACACATATATATACAAATGGATAAACACAGTTATAACACATAAATAAATAAAATGATAAACACATGGATAATCACGTGGATAAACACATTAATATACACATGGATACACACATGGATAAACACATGGATGAACATGTGGATAAAAAAATTGATATACACATGGATTACCACATGGATAAAAACATGGATAAACACTTGGAAAAACACATGGATAAACACAGGGATAAACACATGGATAAACCCATAGATAAGCACATGAATAAACACATGGTTATACACACGGATAAACACATGGTTAAACACATAGATAAACACATGGGTATACACATGGATAAGCCTATGAATAAACTTATGGATGAGCACATGGATAAACACATGGATAAGCACATGGATAAAGACCTCTACAAAAAGATGGATAAACACATGGATAAACACATGGATAAACACATGGATAAACACACGGATATACACATGGATAAACACATGGATAAACATTTGGAAAACGCATATATAAACACATGGCTAAACATATAGATGAACACATGGACAAACACATGGATAAACACATGTATAAACACATATATAAACAAGTGGATAAACACAGTTATAAACACATGGATAAAAAATGGATAAACACATGGATAAACACGTGGATAAACACATGGATACACACATGGATAAACACATGGATAAACAAGTGGATAAACACATGGGGAAACGCATGGATAAACACATGGATAAACACATGGATAGACACATGGATAAACACATGAATACAAACAAGGAGGAACACATGGATAAAAATATAGATAAACACATGGATAAACACATATAGATAAACACATGGATAAACACATGGATAAACACATGGATAAACACATGGATAAACACATGAATAAACACATGGATGGTTCATGGAAAAATACATGGACAAACACATTTATAAACATATGGATAAACACATGGATGATCACATAATTACTTCATGTATAATCGCATGGATAAACACATGGATGAACATGTGGATAAAAAAATTGATATACACATGGATTACCACATGGATAAAAACATGGATAAACACATGGAAAAACACATAGATAAACACATGGATAAACACATGGATAAACACATGGAAAAACACATGGATAAACACACGGATAAACTTATGGATAAACACATGGATAAACACATGGATAAAC
>SDVV010013774.1:0-15010 GCA_016164225.1 Gammarus roeselii | reverse complement strand
ATAGATACATAAATACGTAGACATATATATACATATATATACCCAACTTGAAAACGTACCATCTTTATGTGGAGAAATCGAAAACTAGAGACCTATTTCTGGAGTCGATAGTACTGTATACTACGTAGAGTTATTGACATTTGATTACGGCGGACATTTACATCGTTCTGAGCAGCCCCAGAGCTTCCACCTTAACAATCTTGTGTTCATCCGAGAGGCCGCCTCTCTTCCCCCGCCGGAGTGCATTATAGCAAAGGGCTTGGCAAATATCACGCTGTTCTGCCGACACCTTCCGCAGACTGGAGGCCATGAACCGACAGAAGGCATCAATGGAGTCGGCCCGCTGCTCTTGGCGCAGTGACCTCATCTCATCAACAACCAGAATGAGCGCTTCATCAAGTGCATCAGCCACCTTCCTCTTCTTCCCTTTGGAACTTGTGGGGGTTGGAGTCCTTCTGGAATGACGGTCGGTTGGAGTCATCCTGGAATGAAGGTAGGATGGTGTCATTCTGGAATGATGGTCGGATGGCACCAAAGAATGACGGTCGGTTGGAGTCGCCCTCGTTTGACGGTCGGAACACGTGGATGCCCCCGGTAGAGGAGGAGCCTGGGAAGACGTGGGGCTGGTTGAAGACGGCGACTCTTCGTCACTATCTCGAGCCATGAAGGACGCTGTTAAAGGGTCAACGTCCATCAACATCTCCCGCCCTCCGTCTTCTTCCTGACACAAAATAATCGAGAAACGTGTCTTTATTAGGAATTGCGGCATGTACAAAACAATGATCTAAACAAGCTTTGTATTACCAAGTAGTATACATTAAAGAAGTCTTTTTAGTCAGGATTATTGCGTGATTCAACAAAATTTGAAGACAGATTTATAACATTCATTTGCAAGGGAGAGGAGGAGGTTGCGTTGCTCAAATGCGTTAGTGTTGGACTCCACAGCAGCGGCCGAAGCCAACGTAACGCCTATTACTCCAAGTATTGAATTTGACATGGGCCGCATTTCCACCGGAGCCTCAACGCGAGTCATGACAGGCGCCCTCGTAAGGCACACAGATCATCGATTCTGGTAGATTCGCGAACCTACGAGTGCGAAAACAGTGACCTCATTATAGATAAATGAAATAAATACTTCAGATGTGGCATATACGCATGCTGGTGCGTACAGGAACGGCACTGGTTGAAGCGCAACTGCATATACATATCATTTCTGAGCATGGTGGGCAGGAGACCACCCCGCTTGCAAAAATATTTCGGATCCGGATGGGATTAGCTTTTCCCAGTAGGTTAGATCCGTGAGTAAGCTATGTAGGTTGCACGGGGAATTTAAGAAGGCTCGTCGGGCTGCCCAGTGTGCATGGCCGTCCATCAGTTAGTGCTTCACGCTGATTGCCACCTGGTGGCAACAGCGGCATGGTGGCGCGTCCGGTCTAATATCTACATCCATTTGGTGTTTGTGAGTTTTCCACGTGTGTCCCGTGCACAAGCAGTTAATGAACACTGTCTCTTCTGTTTGGTAACTTTGTTTCCCATTCTCCTAGAGAGAGATTTATTGAGAGCATTTTTTGTCCTCTCTGTTGTCACACGTCATTCCATCGGGACATTATTCAAGTATTGGATTTATAGATAGCAAGCTGAAGCGCTTAATAGTAACGCCTTATATCAAAGTGGCTCACAATACCTGGATTATGGAGGCACTCGCAGCTCGGCCTACTACATTGGTACGAGCAACAACGGAAGGAGCTATAATGTAACCTTCAATTCCCGTTGACATTAAATCAACGAGCTGAGTGCCAGAAGAGTATCAAACAATTGCCCGAAACTAGAGAACTCTTCGAAGGCAACGCATCTTCTCGAATTATGAGGATTTTAACCACAAAAGAAGACTTGCGCGTGTTCTCCATGGCAACGACCGTTCACTTCTCGGCCAGTGTAACTTTATCCATTCAGGAATGAAGACAAGCAACAGACATTAATCATTTTGCCGAGCTATTGGGAACGCTTCAATACAAAAGGAAGTTCCAAGAGCTTCTCGCACCGATCCATTTTCCCACAAAATACGCCACAAGAAATTATGGTACAGCAAAGTTGTGAGAAAAAAAATTCTATGATCTTAAGCCACAACAGAAAACGAGAATTTCCAGTAAGTAATTAGACGGTGTTAGATTTTCATCATGTTATTCTATTCGGATAAAGCAGACAGTATTCAGTATTGCTATAAACCAATACTCATGAGTGCAGACACTGATAGACAAGCTCGGTGACTGAATAACTCCTTTTATGGTCAAGGACTTAGTCACCTCAGCCGGTGCTGGGGTGCAATTACCCCCGTCCCCTGATGAAGGATGACGGCAAATTCTTGGGGCTATGGACCAGGGCAGCGCCGTGACCATATGGTCCCGGCACCTTAGGAGTTTATGTAGCTTCAGTGGCACCCGTGCCTACACGAGTACATCAACATGACATGGGATGGTTGGTCCCGTGACCCCAGGGAAAGTGCGCCACCCCTGCTTTGGGAGATGCCATTTAAAAGGAGTCCGAAACAACTGTTATTGGTACTGGCCAGAGCAGACGGAGCGACTCGCCCACCTCCTTTAGGAAATTATCGCTGGGTGCCTGGCTTCTTGGTAGCGTCGGATGTGCGGTTGGGAATAGAGAACAAATTGGCACTATCCACGATGTTAATTAGCTGGCAAAAAAGGAAAATCGTGAAGCCTGTCTCCCTATAACCGGTATTATGGGAATAATGTTTCACTCAATGAAGGCTATTGTTTGGGCTCTAGTGAAAATAAGAACCTAAATAACGTTAAGCAATACGAGTATTGCATTCGATCTCAATATTCTAACCCTTCTCAGACAAATGACGTCACATTGAGGAACACCATTTGCAAATTATTTGATATTCTATGTGTGCCACTATTTAAAGATCATTAATTGACGCGATTTAAATTGAATGAAGCTTCTCGAGCACAGACCTCAGTATTAATAATATACATAATTGAAATACCTCGTCGAGCGATATCGGCGTTCAAGGAATAAAGATAATGGAAACACTGCAGTTTAGTAGGTGCGTTTTGGTATATTTTTTTAGGCGTATATACGAGCGGAAGCGGTTGGTGAGGAGAGCCAAAAGGGACGCTGATGCCAGGTGGGGCAGACGGTTATGCCAGAATTTTGAGAAAAAAAAATGTTCTGGAAATAGGTTAATAGGGTGAGAAAAGGAGAGACCGGAAAGGAGGAAATGGTGAAAGATGAAAACGGCCAGTTGGTGTTGAAAAGAAGTAATGTACGGAAAAGGTGGACCGAGTATTTTGATCAGTTGTTGAATGTCGAGGATGACAGAGACGCTGACACTGTTGCTGTGGGTGGTAGTGCTCGGATGCCAGTTTTAGGAGAGATTTGTGGCGGACATTACCAGCGGAGAAGTGCAGGAGGCGGTGGAGGTGATAAAATGAAAGCCCCTGGTTTGGATGGCGTTGCGACCGAGTGCCTGAAGATGGGTGTAGTAACGATTGTTGAATGGTTGGTGAGGTTACTGAACTTGTGTTTTGTGGCAGGTGTGGTACCGAGTGAGTGGCGCAGTGCCTGCATTGTTCCGCTGTATAAGGGCAAAAGAGTTGAAAAATGAATGCTGCAACTTGAGAGGTATCAGTCTGTTATGTGTGGTTGGTAAGTTGTACGGGAGAGTGCTGATCAAAAGGATTAGAGACTGTACGGACTGCGCAATTGGAGAGGAACAGTGTGGCTTTAGGATTGGTAGAGGGTGTACCGATCAGATTTTTGCAATGAGACAGGCCTGTGAGAAGTACCTTGCAGAGGGAAAGGATGTGTTCTGGACCTTCGTGGATCTGGAGAAGACTTACGACAGAATTGACAGAGAAGCGCTGTGGAGGGTGTTGCGTTTGTATGGAGTGGGCGGACATCTGTTGAAAGCGGTGCAGAGTTTCTATGTAGGGGCAGCCGAGCATGCGTCAGAGTGGGAAGCGAGGTGAGTGATTGGTTCACAGTGAATGTGGGACTGAGACAAGGCTGCGTGATGTCGCCCTGGCTGTTTATCCTCTATATGGATGGAGTGGTCAGGGAGGTGAACGTGAGTGTGCTGGGTCGTAGCTTGGAACTGTTGGAAGCGAATGGGCGGAGTTCGCAGTTGAGCCAGTTCCTATTTGCGGATGATACGGCGCTGGTTGCGAATTCTGAGGAAAAGCTATGTAGGCTAGTGTCTGAGTTTGGTAGAGTGTGTGAGAGGAGGAAGCTTCGAGTGAACGTGGGTAAAAGTAAAGCAATGAGATGCTCGAGGACTGTCGATGCAAGCAAAATTAGAGTGCCCCCAAATAGAGAGCTCTTGGAGGAAGTTCAGTGTTCTAAGTATCTGGGCTCCTGAACTAGTCGTCCCTGAACTCGTGGAAACTGAAGTGAAGGAGGGGTGTAAAGTGTTGGGTGCCCTGACGAGTGTAATGAGCTGTAGGACGTTGGGGATGGAAGCAAAAAGAGGGTTGCATGAGGGTGTTGTTGTCCCAACTGTGTTCTACGGAGCTGAGACTTGGGGAGTGTGAGCAGAGAAGAGAAGAAGGTTGAGTGTCTTCGAGATGAAATGTTAGAGTAGCATGGCTGGAGTAACGCTGAGAGACCGGATCACCGACGACGCGGTTCGAATCCGAACGGGGATGGCGAAGAAGTTAGAGGACGGAGTGGATTCGCGAGTTCCGAGATGATTCGGGCACATAGAGAGGATGTATGGAGGGAGATTAGTAAAAAGGGTGAAGAAGGCGGAGGCGAGTGGACGCAGGCCTAGAGGTAGACCAAAGTTTGGGTGGATGGATGGTGTAAAGCAGGCGTTAGGAATGAGAGACATGAATGTGGAGGTAGCGAGAGAGCGTGCAATGAACAGGCGTGAGTGGAGAACGGTTGTGAATGGTTGATTTTGACGTTGCTCTGATGTGCTTTCCCGCTCTTGGCATCACATTGTTGGGATGGTTGTGGGTTGGGGGGAGGGGCGGCAATCATACCGCGGCGATGTAAACCAGTGAAAACTGTCGGGCCCTGCTGCCGACAACTGATCCTCGGACCGCACTCGTAACCCTGAGTGTGTTTTGCGGGGTTACCGGCCGGACCCTTTAGCACAAAAGGGCTAAGTTGTGTGGGTGTATGCGCATGACGAGGATGTGAGGTGCGCCTTGTCGTCGGCCACCCCCCTTTCTGGAGGATGAGGCCTAGTGCCTGGATATCCTGGTGGAGCAACATTTTGTGTTTCGTTCTTGCACAATCACAATTCTAAGCCAGAGAATCAATGGTCGAAATCTATGAAAACTGCTGTGCTTATACGCACTCAAATTCATCTACACCAGATATAGCACAAGTTGCACAGCCATCTTGAGTACGGTAGCCGACTGGCTTTGCGAAAGCGTCAAAATTCTGGAGCCGTTGTGTAGGAAGATGCGTTGGTATGGAGTGGGTGGAAATTGTTTAACGCGGTTCAGTTTCTATGATGGCAGCAGCGCATGTGTCAGAGTGGGAAACGAGACGAGTGCTGCGTACAAAGTGAAGTGAGACTGAAACGAGGTGATATTGCGATTGAGACAAGTGGGACTGACGGGATGGAAAGCAACGCGGCTGTAACGGATCTAGGTTTCCAGCTGTTAGGAACCGATGGGCGGAGTTGGCAGTCGAGTCAATTGCTGTTTGCTGCAAGTTAATGTGGGTAAAAAGAATACCGATGTGAGCAGAATCAGTGTCCTCCTGAACGGCGAGTAATTGGAGGTGTTCTTGGTACCTGGGCTCTCAAGTGGAGGAAGCTCAACTAGAGGAAACCGATGTAATACCGCGATTGAAGAAAGGGTGTTAAGTGTTGAGGTGCACTGAAAAGTGCAACGAGCTGAACAACGTTGAGTGTGGAAGCAAAAGAGTTGTCCTAACTGAGCTCTACGGGGCCGAGACGTGAGAGGCGGAAGTGGAAGAGAGATGTTTGAATGTTTTCGATTCGAAATGTTTGACGGGCATGACCGGAGAAACACTGAGGGATAAGATCAATGATGACGCGTTCGAATTAGAAGGGGGATGGTCACGAAGATAGGGGACAAAGCAGATTCCCGTGTACTGAGGTGGTTTCACCACATGAGTTTGCTGATAAGTGTTGCAAGCAGAGGTGAGTGGACGTAGGCCTAGAGGTAGCCCGAAATTTGGGTGGATGGACGGCGTGACGCATGCACTAAGGTGAGGTGGCGTGACGCATGCGTTAAAGTGAGGTGGCGTGACGCATGCACTAAGGTGAGGTGGCGTGACGCATGCGCTAAGGTGAGGTGGCGTGACGCATGCACTAAGGTGAGGTGGCGTGACGCATGCGCTAAGGTGAGGTGGCGTGACGCATGGGCTAAGGTGAGGTGGCGTGACGCATGGGCTAAGGTGAGGTGGCGTGACGCATGCGCTAAGGTGAAGTGGCGTGACGCATGGGCTAAGGTGAGGTGGCGCGACGCATGGGCTAAGGTGAGGTGGCGTGACGCATGCGCTAAGGTGAGGTGGCGTGACGCATGGGCTAAGGTGAGGTGGCGTGACGCATGCGCTAAGGTGAGGTGGCGTGACGCATGGGCTAAAGTGAGACATAAGTATTGAAAGTAGCGAGAGTGCGAGCTATGGGTGAATTTTAACATAGCCCCGATGTTGTTTCAGCCCTTGGCGTCTTGTTGAGACGGGATGAACGTGGGTTTCAGAGGGCCCGGCAACTATGACGCAGCAAGCAAGAATAAACCAGTGAACGCTGTCGGGCCTTGCTGATGACACTGATCTCGGACCTCACTTTAAAGGTCCAAGATCAGGGGTCCCAAAGACTTGATTTATCTGCATGTGAGGTACCTTCACGTCTGCCAGCCCGTTCCTGTGGGATTCGACCCAGTGTCTGTGTCTGTAACTATTTGGTGTATTCAATGTGCTGGTCAACATATAAATGTAAATTAAACATATGGCTTTCTTGCATGTCAGTTTCGTGTCTCAAAGAAAATGTATTGAATTCTGAGGAAAATTTCAACAAGGTTTTACCTCTATGAGGTAAAACCTTGTTTCATGCATTTATTGCTACCGGAATCTAAGAATGCTAGTTTTATTTCATTGTAACAGCAAATAGCAGTTAACTGTTGGTATCGTGTATTCCAGATAGCTGTCAAAGAAACGATCACAACTAAGTAATAGTCCACGTCAGGAAGTGATGAATATTGTTTCATTAAACCAATCTTTTTGCATTTGTATCAATAAATATTCCTTAAAATAATCTAACATGATGCAAAAAAAATCATCACGAACACAGGTAGAAATAATACTGCAAGGAAGCATTTTATATTATTTGTAGCAATTGTGTCAAATTTCTACATTGTAGATTAATAGTCGATTTTTACAAGTTGTGTTATCTTCTATACAATATAAGCCTTTAATGCGAGTTTGATCTATTTTTATTACGTTCAGTATTTCACCTCGCGCCAGAGCTGCGGTGAAAATACCCCCTTAGTGTAGTTTTTAATTCACTATAAAAAATCCTCAACCTTATGGAGTGTCCTCCAACAATATTAATTGGTTAATCTGTGCATAATAAAAGGTTTACGAGTCCAAGTTCTTACGAGAAACAACCCATTTTCTAAACAATAGCTTCAGCTGACAAAGACATAGTGCGTAGCATCTGAATGTTATTGAGTTCATTCCTTTGATGCCATGATCGTTCAACCAATAAAAACGATAGTTCTTCGAGTATTGAGGCCCACTTCTACATTCCTGCCCCTTTACGGCCGTAGATAAATCGATCAAGTGACGTAAGTCTCAGAAAGCCTCCCCAGAACGCGGTTTCCAGCCACATCCCTGATCACTCAGTTACTATCGTAGATCTCCTTCGTGCTACTCGACTCTTAGGTCTGAATTATAAAGTATTACAACATAATGTGACTTGAACAATATGCTTTAGATTAGGGGCGCATCTAGCATCATGGAACCTCTTATTCCTTAGCTACATTTGATTACAGTTTCTTTTGACACTCTTTATGGTTGCTTGTGCATCAGTCATCAGTGCAGAGACCGTGCGTGGTGGCTTGCGCATCAGCCAGCAGTGCAGTGACAGTTTGTAGTTGCTAGCGCATTAGCCAGCAGTGCAGTGACAGTTTGTGATTGCTTGCGTATCAGCCAGCAGTGCAGCGACAGTTTGTGATTGCTTGCGCATCAGCCATCAGTGCAGTGACAGTTTGTGATTGCTTGTGCATCAGCCAGCAGTGCAGTGACAGTTTGTGATTGCTTGTGCATCAGCTAACAGTGCAGTGACAGTTTGTGCTTGCTTGCGCATCAGCCAGCAGTGCAGTGACCGTTTGTGGTTGCTTGCGCATCAGCCAGCAGTGCAGTGACCGTGTGTGGTCGCTTGCACATAAGCCAGCAGTGCAGTGACAGTTTGTGCTTGTTTGCGCATCAGCCAGCAGGAGAGTGACAGTTTGTGGTTGCTTGCGCATCAGCTATCAGTGCAGTGACCGTGTGTGGTCGCTTGCGCATCAGCCAGCAGTGCAGTGACCGTTTTGCTTGCGCATCAGCCAGCAGTGCAGTGACCGTTTGTGGTTGCTTGCGCACCAGCCAGCAGTGCAGTGACCGTTTTGCATCGCGCCTGTTTTATTCACATTTATCTCAATTGAGCCTCTATGAGATAACATAATACAGTTTTCCAAAATATACTAGACTTAGTAGCGATTAGAAAGCAATCAAGATTAGAAATGAAATCAGTTCTTAAAAAAATGAATTTATTGTAGTTTTCAAGTTTAAATTTGCCTTTGTACATACAGTGGTTCACATTTTGGACTACTACAGCTACATAAACAGTAGCTACACAAAACAATATTACAATTTTCGGATTGGTTCATCAATGAATACACAAACGATAAAATAATTCAGTTAATTTGAGTTAAAACCCTATTTAGGACACTATTATTTAGAGCACGTGTAAATCCATATGCAGGACAAGCCACATTGATCCTTATCGTGAGGCATGAGAAGAGTGATGCTTCTAACCGTGTTTTGCTAGAAGAACCTTCACAGCACGATCCTCTGAGCGTGTCGAGAACAAATTGCAAAATGTATGAAGCATTCAATTTGAAACTAATGCCACATCTTCCACACTTCAGAATAAAAAGAAAAGAAAGCAAGCCCACGGCATTTCGAGCCTTGACGAATAAGAGAAGCAAAAATAAAAAGAATAGAAGGCGCCGACTGATGGGGAGCAGAAGGCCTGGCACGTTTGAGGCTCAGTTTGTGCCATTTCAAAAAATACGTTTCAACCTCAAATATTTTTTCAGAGATAAATAACGTTACAACCAACAATAACTTTTCAAATACAGCACAAAATAGCGAGGGTGAGGCGAGGAATTCGCGTACCAGAGAGTAGAGCAGTACGTGCAAAAGAAAGTGATGTCAGTCTAAAGTAAATGTTTCGGGAGGCGTTGAAATTCTTGTATGTATGTAAGTATGTAAGTATGTATGTATGTATGTATAGACATTCAACCGTTTCCCCCTAATTATGAGGGCGGCTAAGTTAGGCGGGCATAGAGGGGGGAGGCGGCGCCCAATCTCCCCGCCACAAGACCGCCGTGTACACGCCGAGGCTCGAACTCGCGACATGCAGCACCAGAGGCTGACACTACAGTCGGATACGCTAACCACTCGGCCATTGCGGAAGTAGTTTTCTTCTTGAGAAATTCTCTGCGCTGTACATTATTAGAGTGAGCCGGACCCGACCGGTGATGCACTTGCCCAGGTGTTAGGGGAGGATTGATCGATGGGCTGATGTAAGCTGTCTAAGGGCCAGGATGAAAGACTTGTTGTCAGCGAGGGAAACGTGTTGCCACTTGGCAGCCTTCATTCAGCTGTGCCAAACGCATAGCCAATCGGAAGCTATCACGTGGCAAAACGATTGTATTGCGGGCGCCCGCTGTCTTCCGTGTGAATAGGTTCTAAGGTCTCTCGAAGCAGGGACTCGAGAGTGATGGAAGCAGCAGGACAGGCGAGATGGCACAAACATTATAAACACTAGAATGAGGCCGTCAAGAGTGCTGTTTGACAAGGAGAATGCGAGAAGGAAGGAACGTGGTAAGCCCAACAAGGTCATTTCCTTCTGGACGAATAGACGAACTCAGGGCGGGACAAAGGATTCCGAAAACAGATTTCCTAGTGTGAGGAAGAGGTAGTAGTAGTAGTATTAGTTGCTTCCATTTTCCACCGGAGTACCAACGCGAAGTTAATGCAGACTCCCCCGTAGGGCGATGTGTGAGGAAGAGTATGCTGGGGTCATTTGCGTGCTTACGGGAAGTCAAGTACTGTAGAGACTGATCCAGGGAAAGAGCAATGCTGGTTTATGATTTTCATCTTGTTCGGCGGTGTTGAGGCACGTGTGAAGCAGGTGTAGACTTGCTATGTGTCGAGTCTCGAGGGCGTTTGCGGTGAAAGGCGCCCTCTGAAGTGGAGGGAGCGTTGGCATTGGAATGATGGTCACACATGAAGATACAATCAAAACTGTTAATGACTTCACCGTTCGTGTCCGACAAGAGGTGCTGCGCTGGAGTAGGCCAAATTCGTAGATTTTGGGAAAAATAGGTAGAGGACAAAGATATCCCCTCAAATAGCGCGAATTAAATTTTGGTAGGCCTAATTTCTTTAGTGGTTCCTTTTCGTAGAGTAACCCTATCATCTTTTGCCTAAGGAGTGCAGAGATAGGAAGGATCTTAAATTACTCAGCAGAGACCGACACGAGAACTGATCCGACCCGTCGCAGCAACTGATGAGCCTTTGCTACCCGAGTGTTCTTGGCCATTTAGAGTACATGGAATTTGGACATACACTCGGTCGTTTAGTGGGCTTGAAGGAGAGACGAGGTGTTGACCCCTTGTTTCTGGTGGATTCCAAGGTTGGGATGCCGGATGAGACACTGGGAAGGGTGTGGAAATCGCCAAACAATCTGGTGAAAACTTCGAGGCTGAGGCGAAGACGAGAAGGGAAGCAGGAGAATTGAAGAGTGGAGGAGAAGCAGAGAGGGAACAGGTAGTGTATACTGGGGTGGGGAGACAGGCTACTCTACGTAGAAAAAGCGAGGCCAAGAGAGTCGCCAAAATGTACAGGGCAGACAACTCGCCGAATCCGAGGAAAGGGCATTTTGATCTATAGGTGGGGTGAATAGCTTTATAGGCGTGAGCAAGAGGGCATTCTGCCTGATCTGACGCGTGATGAACGGAGTGGTGGGAAAGAAGAGGTCATGTTATCCATGAGCAGGAGGAGTTCATTACCTAATACATCAGGAGATAGCAAAGTTTTGGAGGACGGTGATGTGGGAGAACCATCGCTGCTGTAGGAAACGTCGCGTTCCGAAAGGGAAAAGAAGTAGTTTTCTTCTTGTGAAGCTACAAGTGCTGTACCGAGATTGGAAACAGGACGGAGAGCCGCTGACGATTTGCATAATTAAGGAGAGCAGGACGCAAGTTGAGGAATCGAGACCAAAACGATTTTAAAACAGGACAGTCCCGGCGAATGTCAAGACGATCGGCAACTGAGTAGAGTGGGGGAGGAGGTTAGATGAGAGTGACGAGGCTCTCTAGCGAGCTGAAGTTAGCGTCCTTCTGGGGTCGACAAGCAACTAGTGCAGCATCAAGCCATAAACAAATTTCAGATTAGAATAGATTGACTGAGTTTATTACAGAGTAAAGTCAATGTTCTTTACGCTGGGAATGTCAAAAGAATGCTCGGGTGCCACGGAAAGTATGCGAACTCCTAAGCTACCGAGTCCATGTGGTCCCAGAACACCCCGAGGCACAGCAAGGAGTGCTATCACTCAACCCCGCTCCAGAGCATCAAGGATTTGCAGTCAATCTTAAGGTGCCAGAGGCAATGACACCAGACACCTGCTGAGGGTGAAGCTGAAGAAGAGACATTGAACGGAGATCCTATGTATGACATCTACTCGCGCCTGAAAACATCTGGAATTAAAAATAAAAAAAGAATCGCACAAAAAGGTTGAGCAAGAAAGAAGCACTCAACTTGCCTATTTTCCTCCACCCAAAATGAAAAATTTAGAACCGGTGTGCAATGATTATTGGGCGAGTTGTTAAGAGGAAGTTTAAGATAAATTTAAGGTAATTTAAACTATACATACAGTATGGGAAAGAAGAGGAGAGATAGTAAAGGGTGAAGAAGAGACCAGCCTGAAAAGTTGGGTCGAGACTGAGAAACAAATCAAGGTAAAGTGATAGCTCGAAGAGGGGCAAAAAACTCCGAGACGTTGGATGGAGAAATCATGTTGTTGAAATACCGTTGGAGAGACGAGAACGTAAGTACAAGGGATCACAAAATGCTCAGCTGCTTTCACGAGTACCTTGGAACAGCAAGCGCTGAGGTCAGCATTCTTTTTCAGGGTCTGTAGTCGAGTACGCCACAGAACAAGGTTGTTCTAACCCCTCTCATGGCAGAGGTCAAGATAGATGCACTAAAACCACATGGAAAGGGTAAATGCGTAGTTGGAGAAACTGTGCGTGGGCATGGCATGAGAGAGTGGGTCTTCCACTGTGATGGAGGAAAAAAATCACACGAGAAGCAGAAACACTGCACACCGGTAACAAAGTTCATTTGGGCTAAACCGCTAGACATGGGGAAACACATATTGGGAAGCTGAGGCTAGCAGTCAGTCCTCCCCCCATCAGTCAGCAGTAGGCGCTACTGTATCCGTCTCCTTCAAGCAGGTTTATCTTTTCAGCCGAGTAGAGGTCTGGAGTAAAAATAACCCTCATGCAAATAACCTGTTGTGTTAGTCTCTGCTGTCTCCTCGCTAGTGATCGAGGTCCTGCCCTTGAGGCTATCATTACGGTGGCCCGACCCTGGCTTGAGTGAAGGGTTACTTTTCAGAGACCTATGATGAGTCAGACGACGATGGGTAATACAGTACGAGCGTCGACTCTGACCGTTTCTGACCTCTGAATCGCACATAAAACATTCGCTTGGTGGTAAACGATTTGTTTGATGGAGAATGATCCCTTTAAAAGCTAACGTTTTGTTTGATTGCATACTGGCAGTGGGCCGTGCTGGGGCAGTTCCTCTCAGCTTCACTGGCGGGGAAGCCTTATACTTCTACAAGAAACAATTTGGTTACCATTGATCATATCGTTTACCACCGAATGGTTCATTAAACCTTATGCTATTAGTTTACCGTCAAACGATTTGTTGGTGATGAAATGCATCGTTTACCATGTACATATCATAGACCATCGAATGAGAATGTTTACCATCCAACGAATCATTCACCATCAAACGAATCTTTTACCATCTCACAAACTGTTAAACACTGAACAAAACTTTCAAAATTGAAACAAGGCAACAGGGCCACAACGGTCATTCAAATGAGAGTGTTAGGCTGTTGGTTTTGCTAACTAGCCCCGGTTACGCATGCAGCGGAATTCACCGCGGCCAACGCACCGGCAGTCTATACATCGCCATCCGCGTGGTCTGTATTTTTACTGTGGACAACAGATCATTGCTTCCGGAGGTGTGTTCATGTTCCTCAGCTACGCTGCAATGCACCAGCAAGGCGCATGCAGAGATACTCTCGAGTACGACATGACCTTCTGTTAAGACAATTATAGGATTTGTTGTCTACTAGCAGAAGAACGATGCTGATTGTTCACCTTAGTCTGGATAAAATAAAATGTTCAAGTTGTGACTCTGGTCTCCTGTAGGTGTGGGTGGGCCAGCAGCCTTTGCAGCGCAAAAATGCATCCGCGTCGACGCCCACGGGTGGGTTGAGGGACTTTTGATGGGGCAAGAGCCTCAGACGCCGCTACTTCATACAGACCCCCTTGATGGAGGAAGCCTGCCTGACCCATAAAAGCTCCCTCACGCTGCTCTGTCAATACCCATCAGTTGTATGAAGGAAGCTCCGAGAGTTGAAACGATACAATGAGGGAAGACGACCAAGAAAAATAATGGGAATTCAAGATTGCATGAAAAGTTCAAAATTAAATTAAATCGTCAAGATTCACCAGAACATTCGGGATTGAACATAACTTAAAGGTTGTAAAAAAATGTTAATGAATGAGTGAAATTCTTTTAAAAATCTCAAACGAACGATATATCAGATAATAAATTCAACATGCTGAGTTGAAGAAATCAATTATTAGGGAACAAAACATTCAGGATTGATCAGATAGCCCAAGAAATAATATTTTTCACAGATGAACTAATCATTCAATGCTGAATAATAGCATAAACATAGACTTGAGCGTGCCAACGTTATGCTAGCATCCTAGCAAAGAGTAAGCATAGCCTCTGAGAAAGATCAACGCGGAAGGAGAGGGATGTACACTTACCATACAAGAAGTCAATCCTTGGGAAGGATTTCTTCAATTTCCCGTCTCAAACTGATTTAACTCCGGCACTGAAACAACGGAGGGAAAACCCTCGGAAGTAGCCACCACGACAGGGGATGTGGCAGTAGGTTAAGCAGGATCACGACTGTCCTGGGATCGTTTCGTTTTTCTATTAATAACCTGGGATTATGGGGTTCTGTTTCAATTAGTCGATATCGACTTCAGCGCGTTGATCAGCCAGCGACTTGAATGAAAACTAGATCAATTCAACCAATTTGCAAATTGTTCACGTCCCACTCACTGGCGTGGCCTATAGGGAGCACTCCAGGATATGCCACATCATTAGGTGGCCTGTAAGGAGCACTCCAGAGTATGCCACGTCAGTAGGTGGCCTGTAAGGAGAACTCCAGGATATGCCACATCATTAGGTGGCCTGTAAGGAGCACTCCAGAGTATGCCACGTCAGTAGGTGGCCTGTAAGGAGCACTCCAGAGTATGCCACGTCAGTAGGTGGCCTGTAAGGAGCACTCCAGAGTATGCCACGTCAGTAGGTGGCCAGTAAGGAGCACTCCAGAGTATGCCACGTCAGTAGGTGGCCTGTAAGGAGCACTCCAGAGTATGCCACGTCAGTAGGTGGCCAGTAAGGAGCACTCCAG
>SDVV010013773.1:0-15010 GCA_016164225.1 Gammarus roeselii | reverse complement strand
TCGAACAAAGATACATCCCGTTGAACATGGATGAACTCCAAAATGACAACCAAAGAGTATAAACCACCTCTACACTATGACCCATCCATCCAGTAAATTATCATCTAAACGGTAAACTACACATTTTGCTAGGGATCAATGACGAAAATTCCACAAAGATGCAGTATGGACATACACCTCTTAAACATACAATCCTATGATTCTCGCGAAAAAAAAAACATAACATCAGGAACATATATAAAATAGCTAAATAAGGTTCTCTACTCTGCTATCATTCACATAAAATAAGGTTCTCTACTCTGCTATCATTCACATAAAATAAGGTTCTCTACTCTGCTATCATTCACATAAAAATTGTACCACATTTTGGTATCCATCTAATAAATCGGTCCATTTACACAAACAAGCATAAACAGAATGAGCTTTTGCCTAGGGGTCTCTCTAACTCCTTCTAAATATTGAAGAATGGTCGTACAATAAATATACAATACCCTAACAGCAAGACCAAATTTGTAACGAATCGTCTGTTCTATATCTAAAATAACTACGTTAAATATTGTATCAGGATGAAAGAAGATATTTAAATCACTATAAATGAACAAAATGCAACTAAATTAGACCTGAAATAATGTTCTATATGGTAGACACAAACGTAATATATTCTGATATTGTATAAATAACCAACAGATTTTATTGAAGATGGAAATTCAACAGAGAAGGTACAAAAACTGAAAGACCTATACTAAACTCACGAGATAAAACAAAGCAAGAAGATTAATTCTCTACCATACCCAAAACATACATTAAAAACGTGATGAATGAGAATGAACTAGCATGTTACCAAACAAACAAGAAATGTGTATAAGATACCAAGACACGCATGCGACACAACTGAAACCTAAAGTAAATACGGTATAGTACATACAAAATCTAATGAAATTACCCACAACATCAGTCCACAACAGGGTTGAATTAACATCTCCTTAACCAAAGTAACTACGGCTAAATCGTAACAGCTGTGTCATATATACATATAAAACTACCACAATGATGCAACAACCTAGCAATTATGCCTGAAATTGCTTGCTACATGGATGCTTCAAGCCTAAAATACCCTAAAATGCCTAAAACTGTATGAATTAACTGATCGAAATTCCGAAACACTAAAAATTCAACATAAATCAATCGATCACTACTAAGTATATATAACATAATATTTTGACTTACAGTAAATCCATATCGTTCAGGTATTTTCGCTATTGGAAAAACGCGTCAATGGAATACTGATATAACTGTTTCAAAACTGGGTAATGCAATATGGGGTAGATAGATTCTCGACCGAAGGTGCTGCATCATCCCACAATACATACCTAAACTTGTCAATAATCATACTAATAATCCATACTAATCCTATAGATAGTATTTACATATGATATAAATAGATGGGAAACACAGAATCTTGCCTGCAATCCTACCTTCAGGCTGGTACAAACAGGATCATTCGCACACTAAGGCTGGAAATGGAGTTATAAGACATACCTACCATACTAATCCTATAAAAGGATATATAGTGATAAATGAACAAAACATAGAGTAATATCCCAAGCCCGCATCGCTACGAACCCACCAATCAAGCATTGAATGAGTCATATATACCACAACTAGGTAAGAAAACACACGTATATGTTCATAATCCATACATAAATATATAGCGATATATACACTCACAACGTAGCAAACGTGACACGGAAACAAATTTATAAGACAAGGAACAGGTAAGAGCAAACTCACATAATCTTCCAGGAGCACATCCAACTTTTTGCCTAGGGGATCCCTACGCCCCGCTCCCACCATAAATTTGGAATAACACTAATTCTACTAGAGCCGAATAAATATATATAACGAGCAACAGTTAGTGACCAATTATACTCCACTACAACCATCCAAAGAAGAAAAAACTTATAAATATCTACAATGAAGATCATGAATACAGTACAAATTAAATGTTCATAACATTATTCTTGCCAATCAAGGCCGTATGCCTGCTTCCATCCCGCCGTTCCCCCTTCCGTTCCCCTTCTGGTCTCCCCCCCCCCTCCCCCGTCCGTTAGCTGACTCGGGCACAAAACCAGTTGCGGTACCCTCCGCCCTCCCCCATTTCTGCGCTAACCCCGTACGGACCGGTTGAGTCAAGCTTGCATGCATCGCAACACCTTCTGTCATCAGGAAATCGGGCATACTTATTCAGTACTCTATCCTCACTTTGATAGCTCATTGGTCGTAATATGTTCGGAACGAGTCGTGTTCTTAGGTCCAGCAAGGGAAGTAAGATGCGTCACTGCCGTTCATACTCGGCCCCAATTACTCAGTTACAAGTTGTGATGAACTCCTTAAGGTTACCTATTATTTGCTGGCATGATGGCCCACCAAAACTAACTCTTTTATCCCTATCTATAATCCTTCACATCCGCGTCTTGGTGGTATACCTACTACTGTTAGTGAATTAATTTCATTCTTGCACTCTTTCATTTACTCGGTTGCACGGGACGTATTCTGTATTACTACTTAATCCGATACAATAGTCGTAGCATACTATTGTACGCATTCTAGATTTCTAATGCATCTATAAGTTTTTTTTTATCGCACCCCAAGATTACCATACCGTTTTTGGGCGAAATAAATATTCTTAGCTACCCAATGTATAAAGCTGTAAATCTAAATTAAGAATTCCCTCTGATTATTATACAAAGATCGCAACACCTTCGGTCATCAGGAAATAGTGCATACTTATCCAGTCCGATCGCAACACCTTCTGTCATCAAGAAATAGTGTATACTTATTCAATCCGATCGCAACACCTTCAGTCATCAGGAAATAGTGTATACTTATTCAGTCCGATCGCAACACCTTCGTTCATCAGGAAATAGTGCATACTTATTCAGTCCGATCGCAACACCTTCTGTCATCAGGAAATCGGGCATACTTATTCAGTACTCTATCCTCACTTTGATAGCTCATTGGTCGTAACATGTTTGGAACGAGTCGTGTTCTTAGGTCCAGCAAGGGAAGTAAGATACGTCACTACCGTTCATACTCGGCCCCAATTACTCAGTTACAAGTTGTGATGAACTCCTTAAGGTTACCTATTATTTGCTGGCATGATGGTCTTAGCTGGTCATTATACGTAATTTTATATTTATTGTGTGTATTCGTGTTTACATTTATTGGTAAAAATAACAACATGCCGTTTCTGTATGAATATTTTTTGTTTTTTATTATTGATTCCTTTCTAGATAGCAAAATGTAGATGTTGTCAAGTCTTATGTCCCCCAATACATTACTCGATATAGTTGTACTCTGATTTAATGTATATCATATACAATACTCGAAAAAGCTGTACTCTGAATTAAATGTGTATTTAAGAATTGTGACAAACACGAACATACTCATTTGTTCCATAGAACTACAGCAAGTTTTATGTGGAACCAAGTATATTAACTCGATACAACTGTACCCTGAATTTAATGTGTATTTTAGAATTAAGAAATAGTAGGTAAATTACCAGAACATTACGAGGCAGCTCGTGACTAAAGTTTTTTTTTCTTTATTTCTTCTGTCTTTGTGCTAATTATATTCAAGTGGCGACCATTACCCAATTACTGTTCCTACCGTCGTTGGAATTCGCTGGTTCACTGGCACGCAGAGTATCCAGGACGAAAGGGGCCGTGTAATGCCATCTCGTTGTCACGCAGGCCATGCAACAACTATCCTGTCGGAGCCTTAATTTAAGTCCTTCTGATAGGTATGTATCGAACCCATTTTGGGTGACTGCTCCTACTGCAGAAAAATCTTGGATGCGCCTCTGAATCAGTTTATGGCGTGCCGGAGTCGAAAACCTCCGCACGAATACTTTCATTACACACCTCGTATCCGTTGTTCTGGACAGGCGGCCTCTCTTTAGCACGCCTGCAAGACTTCCTCCTCAGTCACCCCTTCTAGGAACACATGACACGCCACTAAGCGATCAGTGACGACGTCATCGCTAAGAATGGCTTGGCTGCGGTCACGAAACGGCTGGCTGGCTGATGGTGACGTCACGGCTGGCTGGCTGATGGTGACGTCACAGGTGTTCCGATCCTCGCTCGACCAATGGGAAGCGGTGACGCAGAACATCTGGCTGTGTGTGTGTGTGCGTGGGTGCCTGTACCGACTACAGTGACCAGGGTACTCCAACGTATTAGTGTACCCTGACAGTGACTGATCGTCATTATTTATCCTCGGATGCTATTCCCGGACACCGTTCAGTTGGTTGACAGGCGGTGGACAGCTATAGTGCATACGCACACGAGATAAATAATGGGAAGGTTGTGAAACAAAATTAGGAGCTGGCATGCGTGAGCAAGAAATTTGTATGGAGTTTGGTATTACGTAAGCTCTGTCTTGTACTGGAAGCTCAGAAACTGATGGAAACATTGTACAATTTAAACACCGCTTAGGTTTTGGGATTTTACATCTGCCGATGCAGGACGTGAACCAGCGACACAGTCACTATTTAAATAAAAAGAAACGAAATAATATTTGGTTTATCTCTAAGTATTTTGAGGTTTATTAAGGTAGCATACATACTGTATTTGCATGCCGCCCTACGGGGGAGTCTGCATTAACTTCGCGTTGGGACTCTGGTGGAAAATGGAAGCAACTACAACAACAACAACTGTAATTGCCTGTAGTTCAAGAGTCGGGTTTGTAGGAGCATGAACAGTTAGGTTACGAATCATGGCTCAACTGAGAACAGATGGCGGGTAACTATCATAATTGACTCATATGCGTTTAATCCTATCCACACATAATTTATCATAAGTCACATGAGAAAAGTGTTTTCAGGTTTTCGCTAGCATCTTATTCAAACAATAACACCAATTTGATGTATTTATTTTGCAACACGTGTGCTGAAGGATTGCGTCGTACTGACATTCGTGACGTCGGAGATCTGCGATTATAAGTGTTCAGTACACCCGTCACATGTCCTTATGCGAATAAAAGTGTCCAGCACACCTATCCCATTTCATTATCCGACTATGAATTGAAAACCCATTGCTAGACGATGGAATTAAATGATTTAATAATAATAATAATAATAATGAAAGTGTCCAGCACTCCTGTCCTATTTCATTATCCGAGTACGAAAATGTCCAGCACACCTGTCCCATTTCATTATCCGACTACGAAAGTGTCCAGTACACCTGTCCCATGTCCAAATGAGATTAAAAGTGTTCAGCACACCTGTTCCATGTCTTTATCGAACCTGATTCATGTCCGTATGCGATTAAAAGGGCACGTCTGTCTCATGATCATGTGCAGTTAAATGTGGCCAGCACGCCTGCCCAATGTGAATATGCAATCAAAATTGCCCAGCACATCTGTTCCATTTCCTTATGCGATTAAAATTGCGCAGCATACCTGTTAAATGTCCGTATGCGATTACAAGGGTCCAATAAACCTGTCACACGTGCATATGCTGGCATGAAATGTATTGTTTAAATATATCAAACGTACTGTTTCTGACTAGTAGTTAATAGTGGAGTTGGACGTGCAGTAGAACGCTCTGACTGGCCGACACAGGAATCAGGGTCTTGCACTCTGACTGGCCGACACAGGAATCAGGGGCTTGCACTCTGACTGGCCGACACAGGAATCAGGGGCTTGCACTCTGACTGGCCGACACAGGAATCAGGGTCTTGCACTCTGACTGGCCGACACAGGAAGCAGGATCTTGCACTCTGACTGGCTGACACAGGAATCAGGGTCTTGCACTCTGACTGGCCGACACATGAATCAGTGTCTTGCACTCTGACTGGCCGACACAGTTATCAGTGTTTTGCACTCTGACTGGCCGACACAGTCATCAGTGCTTTGCACTCTGACTGGCCGACACATGAATCAGTGTCTTGCACTCTGACTGGCCGACACAGTTATCAGAGTTTTGCACTCTGACTGGCCGACACAGTTATCAGTGTTTTGCACTCTGACTGGCTGACACAGTTATCAGTGTTCTGCACTCTGGCTGGCCGAAACAGTTATCAGTGTCATGTACTTGTACTGACAAGAGATTGCATACAACTGGAGAATGTATAGGATTATAATCAGTTTATTTCGTATCAATACTTGATTTATTCATCCCAGGATACTTGTTTAATAGGAAATTGTTTAAGAAAGTTCTGACTGAATAAGTTTCTACCAGCCAGTGCAGCAGCTGCTGCAAAACTCCATGAAGCAGTCAGCGTGGAGTTTGTTTGCTGGATCAGTCAAACATACAAGCAAGATTTACCTACAGGAGTGGCAGTTTGAAAACCTACAATTACAGAAAAAATTCATAATTAAGCTCTAACGTGTCAGATATTATAATCCTGGAAGCAATTCTCCCTCTTGTGAATTGGTTCCATCTTGCGACCAGGCATGCGATGAGGTATTCTAATAGTCCTACTTCATTGATCGGCCTAAATTCCAAAGCTGTTCGCATTTTATGAGGTCACGTTGGTCGAGTGGATAGAGCTTCTTCCTGCAGTGTTTGCAGCACTGCAGTTGGGTGTTCGAGACTTGGTACACACGCGGAGAATTGTGTGGCGGGTGACTAGGCACCTACACCTTCTTTGACCTCCTACCCCAAACTGCATTCCAGCTAACGTCAAGTGTAATCGTCTTTACGCTTATTTACGGTTGCACATATGCCGAGAATGATATTCATCCGATCAACATTACTTATAAAGTTTTCAACATTAATTGGAAATGCTGTTGTAAAGGTTTTTGTACATCTTCTGAAAAGGTCCAACCCAACTCCCTATACAGTGAACAAATTGCAAGACAACTGATTTCAGTCGCCAGCAAAGGGCGCTGCAAAACGGAACTGACCCTGACTGGGAGATCCGTGACTATGTAAACTAATGATTTGAGACGTCTGTACTATAGACGCCAGAAATATCGTATTTTTGCGTGTTCATTTCGATATTCCTGCATGGAGATTGTAGGTTTTACGTATCCATATACATAAGGCTGTTCCTTCCAGGCCTACATTAAACAGCTATGTGTACATGCATACTTAACAACGTACTATTTGTATCCATGGATATCGAAACGGAACGCAAAATAAATCTGTTGTCTATATTACATACTGAATGATTGATCGCTGTATTTGTAGCATGTAATATTTTCGTGTATTCATTAGGGTTTAACGTGTGTCACGCCTACCTCTCATCAGCGGTTCAGTCTGCCTAGCCCGGCCTAATGTCCGGTACATATTCAAGGTAAGATTTTCCATTAATCTCAGTATAGTTGTTCACACATTTTAGTTAAAATTACTAAACATGAAAGATATAGTTGAGCCTGCAGACTGATCTATACAGAATTTTTTTGTTCGACCTTTGTTGACAAGTCATATTACAAATATCGCTCACCAACACCGGCCAACTATTTATTTGAAAGGTAATTAAATAAAGGCCAGGAATAACTTTTCTGTGTCGCTACCATGAGGTAACAGGTCACATTTGATAAACACTGTCGATAAAAATTCTCCCATGGCACTAGATTACACGAATATGAGGCAAACGTCGGGGTGAAAGAATGTGTCCACATTTATACGAAATATATAAATCAATACCATAATTCATTTTGTACCTGCAACAGCAATCGTGCTTATGCTTCGTGTGTAATTACGTTCGATTCTCCTTCTGCTTTCCTTTTCAATATCCTTTTCTAGTGAATCCTAATGAACATTTCATGTCAACTGATTAATATGAATATCACATGAAATTTGTTTTTAATTGGTTGTTATGCATGCAAGAATTCTTTTGTCATTCCCTGGTGTAGGTTTTGGTGATAACCGAATGCTTTCGTTTACAATGGACCAAGCGATCCAGTGTGAATGGCATTCCTGGAATGTTTGGCGTTGCCGGTGGCTACAGTTCCAGGAATGTAACACCTGTCGTCGAGGTGAAGTTGAGAAGCTTGTTCGCAGTCATATTTTGGAATCAATAATGAAGTTGACGTATTAAGTTTAACTCTACTTTTCACATGACACGCACTTGTTTTCTCTGCGCTCTATTTTGTATGTATTTATAAAGGATAATTTTGTAAGTGTTACACCGGATTCTTAAAGATTAATTTATCTCGTAAACATTGTTCTTCATTTCAGTTCTAGTTGTCTCACAAATCACTCTCTATAGATAGTTCATCTCAAGGGAAATCGTTTCAAACGCCTTCTCAGCCAGCTCGAGCTCAGCCACGCAAGGCGGTGTTGGCCAGCCAGCCAGTTTGATGTGAACACGAAGCCATGTTGCCACAATTTCCTTGCCCTCTCAGTTCTCCTTCAGCTGTGCAAGAGGTAGTGCGACGCTGTGGGCTCCACATGACACACTTCGATGTAACTGCGATTTTCTCTGGATAACGTTACGAGTTTGTGATTTTCGTGTATGTCCTTAAAGACATGGAGTAAAACATCCAGTACTCGACCACCATGTATAGGTTAAAACTATTCAGGTTATGAGACTGGTGTGAGGTGAACATTCAACGTGTTGAGCCGCACATGAGGTTGTTATTCATTCATCTCTTCCAAATATCAAGCTTCAAAAGAGGTATGTATTCTGAGTTCTGCATTGAAAAGTGCATTCATTTATCATCATCAGGTATATGCCATGTGTACATCATCATAAGATCAGTATAGTGATTGCATAATAGTATACATGAACCACCAAACAAGCACAGTACGGATGCGGTGTGGAGTTCGGACCCCTACTTTTGACCAAGGCACTTGTTCGAACTTTCAGGACAAAACCCTTGAGCGGGAAAGAAATGGGACACAAAAACCACAGATGTTCAGAACCTGCGGCACGAAGAAGCAATCCCATGCCAACAACGTGAAGGTTAACGCCCATTTATTGGCTCAGTTGCGATATCTTGCATAAACATAAAATTGTGTTCTGTGAACAATTTGACTTGTATTTTTACCGTTCTGACAGGGTCGTAATGTTCATTAATTTACACTAATGCCATTCAACCTGTCATGTGTGAGGTGCGTCAAGAGATGGAATGTTGTGTCCCTTGAGATGAGGTGCTGACCATGCTGATGTTTCCAAGAATGTTCTCGTTTAATACAATTACTGAAAAACTATGTGTTTTATAAGAGACTTACTTTTTTAGCCAAGAATATAATTCTAAGTAAGCAATATCCATGTGGTGATCCACATAAATAACGTCATCCAACAGTAAAACAGCTTGACGACTGGCAAATTTAACTCGATATTATGAATTCGAGTTTTATTTCTGCTAACCCCTTTTACAAGTAAACCTTCAACCAACCGTCAACCGCTAGCTGTTGTGTCGTTGCTACGATACCACGGATTCATTAAATTCACCACGTCTCTAGTGTGTTGGAGGAATCAGCATAGATCCTTAAAGGTTCGTCGACCGAAATGTGAGCGACAGGTTGGCTTATTCAAAACAAATATTTGTCCCGCGGGTTAGAACTACGAACCCTACAATTACGTACGTTTGCTACGCTGGTTAGAAACACGAATATTTGCCCCGCGGGTTTGATACACGTACCACTAAGTTAGGTTTGGTTGGGAAGGCAAGGTTCTAACAAAATGCTCGCAATGGAGCCAGCAAAGATGTCGAGCTGCTCGCAACATCACGTAATAATAATAATAATAATATGATTTAATGATAATAACACGTCGGCGCGACCGTCACTGTTGTCATACACGCTGTATTCCTTCGAGGACCTACCTGTGGTTTGCATAAATCGTTCGTTCGTCTGGCAGCAAACTACCTGTGGTACACCCTTACAGTTCACAGCTGTCCTAGAACCTCTCTCCATAGATCACTGGTCCCTCTCTGTACGGCGCCGTCACCATCGCCGCGTTCAACGATGTCACGGTGGGCGTGTTACGGAGAGGAAGACATAAGGCATCCTGTCCCCTCTGGCCAGCTCTGTTATTGCCTTTGTTCAGCTGTCGGTGTTGCATGACTCATCGTGAGACGTGACCACGTCTCTCGGTTAGGTGCTGTACCAGCACCTAACCGCACCTAACCAGCAAAAGATGTTGCAAGTTCTCGACATGTTCCCCTCTGGATCACATAGTTCTGTACGCTGAACGTTATCGAGCTGCCTACGTTTTGAAATACGTCCCGCCGAGTAAGCAAGCCCAAGTCTCATAGGTGTTAGCAGTCTGACACGCTGCATCACAGACCTACCTACCCCGGCTTCATACACAGTAGAGTGGTAACACTCCATCACACACACACCTTTGTGTACGCTGCGATTGGGAGCGATTCACATCCAGGACAAGACCATTCATACAGTCTAACACCATAGAAACGATGCATTGGGGCTGCATGTCTATAATCCTGTCAGCCTAATTGAGCAGGACGCACTCATCCATCTGTACATTATTGACCACCCCCCCCCCCGAGGATGCATTGCGGAACGCACTAATCCGCGCAAATGATGATGCATTGCTGTGAACATCCCTTCTGAGGATGCGTTGCGGGACCCACTAATCCGCGCAAATGATGAAGCATCGCTGGAATATCTTACTCATTATCATGTTGATCATGAGAAATGAGGACATATTCATGATCAGTGGAGATTACTATCACATGTGGCTCTGTTGATCTGCTAGGCTGTAAAGTGCTTGATAGGTTACACGATGGGAGTAAACAAGGATGATTGAGGCCCCTTGGTGATTATTTCATGAGAACCGCAGCTACTCCGTAATATTTCCTAAAGCAGTTTCTTATACATTAAAAAATATCTGATTTGGTATCGCCGTTCGCGAAGCCATGAGTGTACGAGATGCGATAATGTTATCCCCGTACGTGCTGTCGTGCAAGCTGCTGCAATCTTATTTTGCTCTGACATCCAACCCAATCTTACCATCGCTGTTCTTTGATAACACATTTCGACGTCCATTTTATCTGCCCCCCTAGAAAATTGAATTGAACTCATTTTAGCTCTCTGCTAATTATGCCCGGTCTAGTGCCGTTAATTGCACCTTGTCTAGTGCTGTTAATTACACCTGGTCTAGTGCCGTTAATTACACCTGGTCTAGTGCCGTTAATTGCACCTTGTCAAGTGCTGTTAATTACACCTGGTCTAGTGCCGTTAATTGCACCTTGTCTAGTGCTGTTAATTACACCTGGTCTAGTGCCGTTAATTACGCCTGGTCTAGTGCTGTTAATTACACCTGGTCTAGTACCGTTAATTACATCTGGTCTAATGCCGTTAATTACGCCTGGTCTAGTGCCGTTAATTACACCTGGTCTAGTGCCGTTAATTACGCCTGGTCTAGTGCTGTTAATTACACTTGGTCTGGTGCCGTTAAGTGCATATAGAACGTCACATTTGTTTATTGCACTGCTTCACTTCAGTTTTGTTTACATACACCCACCATGCAGGTGGTCATTGCAGTGGACGATCACTTGCCTGCGAGTCTTGCAGACAGCTGGCGGCGCTAGCTGTTCTTCTCAATCTTATCTCCTTCTCGTTAATTGAAGTTCATTCGTTCTGTGACGTCATCCTAAGGGAGTCTATTCTCCGTTGTTGGTTCTTGGGAGAGCCTAACATTAGAGGTATTATTTGTTGAGTTATTGAGTTAGTTCATTCGTAGACAGGCTATTGACATGTTAGTGACCTCAGAGTGCCCCATGGCTTGCCCCATGGCGTGCCCCTTCATGACGTGCCCTACTGGACGCGCCCATTTTAGAACTGCCACTTGTGGACGTGCTGCTCCGTACGTGCTCTATCCTGGTGTATCTCTTCCCGACGTGCCTTTTTCCTGACCTACCTTCATCCCGCCATGCCTTCTTGACAAACCCTTATCCAATGGGTCATCTTCCTTATGTGTCCTTTCTGACGTGCCTCATTCTAGACGTGACTCTTCCGGACGTGCCCCTGCGTTATGTGCCTCTGCTGTACGGGCTCGTTCCTGAGCATGGCGTGCCATGGCCGTGCATGCACCTTTGGACGTGACACGTCAGGACCACGTCCAATCCGCCTTTCTTCCTGCAACAGATGTTAGGCCCGCATGACTTTACCACGACACCGTCACGTTTCCAGGACGACGTGAACACTACCCGAAAACAGTCCACGGACCAGCTGCGGCACCGCGACACTAGTCACGGCATGATGGCACCGTGACACCAGATGTTTCGCTGGCCTCATCTTCAACTAGTCTGAGTCACGAGGCGTGTCACGCTTCGTGACTCGTCACTAGAACACGTTATACATTACCCGCACTGTGGTGTCATGGTTCATACATAGCCGCACTGTGGTGTCACGGTTCATACATAGCCGTGTGGTGTCATGACTCATACATGGCCGCACTGTGGTGTCACGGTTCATACATAGCCGTATGCTGTCATGGTTCATACATACCCGCACTGTTGTGTCATGGTTCATACATGGCCGCAGTCATGGTTCATACATAGCCGCACTGTGGTGTCATGGTTCATACATAGCCGCACTGTGGTGTCATGGTTCATATTTAGCCGCACTGTAGTGTCATGGTTCATACATAGCCGCACTGTGGTGTCTTTGTTCATACATAGCCGCACTGTGGTGTCATGGTTCATACATGGCCGCACTGTGGTGTCATGGTTCATACATAGCCGTGTGGTGTCATGACGCATACATAGCCGCACTGTGGTGTCACGGTTCATACATAGCCGTATGCTGTCATGGTTCATACATTCCCGCACTGTAGTGTCATGGTTCATACATAGCCGCACTGTGGTGTCATGGTTCATACATAGTCGCACTGTGGTGTCATGGTTCATACATAGCCGCACTGTGGTGTCATTGGATATACATAGCCGCACTGTGGTGTCATGGTTCATACATAGCCGCACTGTGGTGTCATGGTTCATATTTAGCCGCACTGTGGTGTCATGGTTCATTCATAGCCGTGTGGTGTCATGGCTCATACATAGCCGCACTGTGGTGTCATGGTTCATACATAGCCGCACTGTGGTGTCATGGTTCATACATAGCCGCACTGTGGTGTCATGGTTCATACATGGCCGCACTGTGGTGTCATGGTTCATACATAGCCGCACTGTGGTGTCATGGTTCATATTTAGTTGCACTGTGGTGTCATGGTTCATACATAACCGCACTGTGGTGTCATGGTTCATACATAGCCGTGTGGTGTCATGGCTCATACACAGCCGCACTGTAGTGTCATGGCTCATTCATAGCCGCACTGTGGTGTCATGGTTCATACATTGCCGCACTGGGGTGTCATGGCTCATACATAGCCGCAGTTTAGTATCCTGGTTCATACATGCCGCACTGTGGTGTCATGGTTCATACATAGCCGCACTGTGGTGTCATAGCTCATACATAGTCGCACCGTGGTGTCGTGGTTCATTCATAGCCGCACTGTGGTGTCATGGTTCATACATAACCGCACTGTCGTGTCATGGTTCATACATAGCCGCACTGTGGTGTCATGGTTCATACATAGCCGCTCTGTGGTGTCATGGCTCATACATTGCCGCACTGTGGTGTCATGGCTCATACATAGCCGCACTGTGGTGTCATGGTTCATACATAGCAGCACTGTGGTGTCATGGCTCATACATAGCCGCACTGTGGTGTCGTGGTTCATTCATAGCCGCACTGTGGTGTCATGGTTCATACATAGCCGCACTGTGGTGTCATGGTTCCTACATAGCCGCACTGTGGTGTCATGGTTCATACAGAGCCGCACTGTGGTGTCATGGTTCCATATCCGCACTGTGATGTCATGGTTCATACATAGCCGCACTGTGGTGTCATGGCTCATACATAGCCGCACTGTGGTGTCATGGCTCATACATTGCCGCACTGTGGTGTCATGGCTCGTACATAGCCGCACTGTGGTGTCATGGCTCATACATAGTCGCACTGTTGTGTCATGCAGTGACGCGGCTTGGCATCGGTGCTCCGTGGCACTGTTGAACGCATCTCTATTGATGCTCAGCGCCGCTAACCTCTGTTGATGCTCAGTAACTTCGTTCATTGCCGCTTCCTGCTTTATTTGTTTAAATTCCTTTAATTTATTATCCGTGGAACAGGGGCCTACATTGACGCTCGCTAGTGTTCAGTGTTAATGGTCAGCGCCAATTGAATAAGTGGTGTCTGCTAGTGCTCCGTGTTATTGGTCAGTGCCAATTGAATTAGTGGTGTCTGCTAGTGCTCAGTGTTAATGGTCAGCGCCAATTGAATAAGTGGTGTCTGCTAGTGCTCAGTGTAAATGGTCAGGGCCAATTGAATTAGTGGTGTCTGCTAGTGCTCAGTGTAAATGGTCAGTGCCAATTGAATTAGTGGTGTCTGCTAGTGCTCAGTGTTAATGGTCAGTGCCAATTGAATTAGTGGTGTCTGCTAGTGCTCAGTGTAAATGGTCAGTGCCAATTGAATTAGTGGTGTCTGTTAGTGCTCAGTGTTGTTGATGAACACTGGTTTGGGGCAATCCATTGCACCAAATGCTCGGCTGCCAATGATCTGTGTTATTATCGAAGGAAGCTATTTAGAGTCCCAGCTTAGTGCCAGTGCTCAGTTTGCAGCTTACTGCCATTGCTCAGCTTGCAGCTTACTGCCATTGCTCAGCTTGCAGCTTACTGCCATTGCTCAGCTTGCTGCTTACTGCCATTGCTCAGCTTGCAGCTTACTGCCATTGCTCAGCTTGCAGCTTACTGCCATTGCTCAGCTTGCAGCTTACTGCCATTGCTCAGCTTGCAGCTTACTGCCATTGCTCAGCTTGCAGCTTACTGTCATTGCTCAGCTTGCAGCTTACTGCCATTGCTCAGCTTGCAGCTTACTGCCATTGCCCAGCTTGCAGCTTACTGTCATTGCTCAGCTTGCAGCTTACTGCCATTGCTCAGCTTGCAGCTTACTGCCATTGCTCAGCTTGCAGCTTACTGCCATTGCTCAGCTTGCAGCTTACTGCCATTGCTCAGCTTGCAGCTTACTGCC
>SDVV010013772.1:0-15011 GCA_016164225.1 Gammarus roeselii | reverse complement strand
AACTGATTGCGACTCTGGTGAACCAGTCTGTTACCTGTGGAGTTCCCTTCATGCCTGTTCCTCAACCCGGTGCAAATTTTACCGGTCAGCACTAGCCATTTCTGTCAAAGTACAGTGCGGTCACCTCCAAAGAGGTGATGCATCCAAGGCGTATGCATCTCTCTACTTGGATCCAGCTAAAGTTCCCTCGACTCAACCTCTGATTGTGCCCTCGCCTGTTCTTTCCGTCTAATCTCAGCTTCCCTCCATTGGAGCATATTGGCCAAAACTTGTTACATCTCCCTCTAATCCTAGTCTCTCTGTTCTTTAGTATCCCCCTCCCCCTTCCTCAATTCCTGCATGTCCTCTTGCCTCAGCTCAGAAGCCCCCAAAAATTGTTCCAATCTGGAAAATAACACCTCATCTAACCCAAGAATACGCTCAAATTCTCAGTGATGGCCTCTGGTATACATCCCAAGGCCCTTGTTCCTCTACTTCTTTTCCCTTCTCTTCGTGTCTAGTATTCCAACCATGCCTACTCATACTCCTACTCCTCCAAGTAACCCTATTGCACCTGAATCCTCTATCCTCTCTCTTCTGAAATTTATCCTTCAGCAACTTCTGGGCTGCATTCTTTCTAGCCTACCCGCACATCTGTATTTTTTTCTACTCTTCTGCAGTCGCTTTCATCCTTTCTTTCCTCTTCATACCTCCGATCCTTCTGCCTCTCATCCTCAAACTCAGTTTCTTCAGTGGAATGCTAAAGGACTCTTGCGTAAACTCTCAGAGCTTAGGCAGTTTAAATCTACAATTTTTCAAAGTGCCATTTGTGTAACAGAGACCCACCTCTACCCTTCACAGAATCTCCGCTTAAATGGGTACCGAGTATATCGAGCAGACTGCCCTGGTGGATATGGTGGACTAGCAATCCTAATTCCAGACAATACTAAGCACAGATGTGTTCCACTCGTTATTAAGGCTGGTGGGGTGCTTGAGGCTTTGGCTGTTGACATTGAGGTCAATTTATGTTGGTCTAGAATTCTTCTTGTTTATAACCCCTATAAAGGTGTTGCTCAAGCGGAGTTTTTACATCATTTTGATCTGTTGGGCCCCCAAGGTATTATATGTGGTGATTTTAATCTCACCATCAATCCAGGGAACCCTTGAAAGCTTTCAGTAATACCACTGGCAGTGCACTTTTCAATTCCCTATCCACCAGTGCCCACCTCATGTTGTTAAATCCTTCTTACCTCTCAACGCGATTGGATACTTTTTCTGGCTCTACATCCAATCTTGACCTTTTCATTGCAGCCCATCACTTTCACTTCTTTCGTGTTTCTCTGGGATCAAATTTTGTCTGGGATAACTTTTCAGTTCTTCTCTTTTCTGTTACACGCACTAATCCTCGTCTGTCCTTCCGTCCCACGCAGATGGAATTTTAAAAATGTGTCACCTTCTGCATGGGATGCTTGGGCGGCTAAACTGGCTACTCTTCCCATTGCACGAGCAGATACTGCAACTGCAGCTTATAACTCATTTGAAGCAGTGGTATTAGAGGCTGCCATGTGGCATTTTCCCCTCAGATCGTCTACCGTTCCTCGTCGCCCTGGTAATCCGTGGTGGAGTGAGCTGAGTGAGAAGGTTGTTGGCGATCGACGGAGAGCCATCCGCCTCTTTCAACGCTACCCTCCTACCACAGCAAATAAGACTAGTGTAAATAAATACGCTGCTATTGTTGTTCATACCTTTGCTGCTGAAAAAACGGCCTCCTGAAATGTATTTATATCCAGGAAAACTCATCGTACTTCTTCAGCACAGATCTGGAAGATGTTTCAGGCAGTGTCAGGGAGACCTTCTCCCTCGGCTTTCCCTCTTTCCTCGGGTCCTTCTCCTCTCTCATTCACAGAGGCTGCAAATGCCTTGGCTTCTCATTTCTCTCCCTCTCTTTTTGTAATCTGCACCTGTCATCGGAACCCAATTCATCTTTCCTTCATGACTAACTTACCTCTGATGCAGATTACATACTTAATCACCGTTTCTCCCTCATTGAGTTACGATCTCTTACCTAGACTCCCCCACCACTCTTACCCCGGCTTTGATCTCCTTCATAACCAATTTCTTATTCACCTGCCCTGGATCCATCATCATGTTCTCTTGAACATTTTTAACCTATCCTTTTGCACTTCAGATGTCCCTCTGACATGGCGCTCCTCATTGGTTGCTCCTGTAACAAAATCTGGCAAAGTTCCCTCCACAGTGTCTGCATACAAGCCCAACTCTTTCCTCTCCTGTGTTGGTAACTCATGAAGAGGCTTGTAGTGGCGCACCTCACGTGGTTTCTTCAGAGGAATAACTCCTTTCTACCACACCAATTTGTCTTCCGCCTCCAATGTGGTACCACGGATGCCCTTGTTCTCTTTGAACACAACTTTCAATTAGCTCTGCGTACTCAGCAAATAGTTCTTGCGTTTTTTTACCTGTCTGGTGCATTTGACCGTGTCTTTCACCAATGATTTTTTTACAAATTGGCCTATCTTGGGGTGTCTGTTCGACTTCTGCGTTGGGTGTCAAGCTTCCTTAGAGACCGCTCCTTCTCTGTTTCTGTATCATCAGCCTCCTCTGAGTCGCATTCTATCATCTCGGGTGTTCCTCATAGCTCAATAATTTCTCCGCTTCTCTTTAATGTCCTCCTGTCTGGCCTGCCTACTACTACAAATTTTCACTGTTCCCTTTACCATGTTATACTGACTCTCTTTTGTGTACTTTTTTTGCAGACTCTCTTATGTGTACTTCAATTGTGATAGCCTTATTAAGTATAAATTATTTGAAAATTTGTCGCCTATGAATAGGTGTGTGAGCTGTAATAAGTGCTGAAAATAAGTTCACGAACATACTGAGTCACGACATTTGCGGCAATAAACTTCGTTAGTTTATTGCCTGGGGCCTGTGAAGTTGGGCTCACATAGTCAATATAAGATAGATTGAAGTCGCCAAAGATGATAGTCTTGTTATTATTCAAAACTATTTCTTTCAGCTTCTCATAGAACTGGGCATCTTGTTCCGCAAGGATGCGACTTTTGCGGTACACCAATGCCAGCTTCAGTGTCGCATGGGCCACTTTGATTTCTGAGTATTACATTTTGCAAGAAACTGTGGCGAGCGTTACTCAAAGAAATGGATGCAGTATCTCCTTTATGTACAGCACGGACCCGCCCCCTTGTTTACTAGGGGTTGGTTTGTCCCCGCTGCATATTTTGTAGCCTGGTAGCCTTATGTCATGGTCTTCGATTTCTTCATCATTGGGGGGTCGACCTGGCGGCTGTGGACCAAGATGTTGACCATCCCTAGAATTGCCTTCTTATGAGCCCTGTAACGCATCTACCGTGCCCGCAGCTCCTTCCTCCTGGAGCGACCAATTAGTCATCGCTCCCGTCGGTAAATTTGCTGCGGGCACAGGGCCCGCTATGTAGGGCTCCCTGCGGCCAAAACTGGTCCGTTTAAAGCACGCTGGACCCCTAACTTTTGGGCGAAGTATTTCTTAGAGCTTAAGTGGAGAAGTCTGCCAAGTCGGGCATTTCCTACATCATTCAGGTGTTGGCCGTCTCTAAGGAAAAGATCGGGCCTCTCTCGAAAGTAATCAAACAAGTTGATGAAGGATACTACACTGAATTTGCAAATGGTCTCGAGGGCCCGATTTGTATAGGTTAACTTGCTATACAGCTTGCCACCATTCTTCATTCGCGGTAAGATGGATGTGACGTTTACTCGATCCGTTTTTGCTTTGAAGTTGGAAAGCAGCTGCTTATACTTGACTAACAGATCTTCCGACCTGGTCATTTTAAGATCATTGGTGCCTACATGGCAAAGTATGAGTGTCTACCGGCTGGAAACCTCAACCTCTGCAATGGCACCTCTGATCTTCTCAATCGAGGCACCGGGTTTGCAAATAACCCACCTCGTTGCCTTACACCTACGAGCAAATTTAACCGCCTGGTGTCGGACGATAGAGTCACCAAGGACATGTGTCTCAATTTCGCCGTCCAAGTCGGTAAACCTCTCAAAAATTTTCCGCGTTGGCATCACAAACGCTGGCCGGTTCATGAAGCTGAACCGGTTCTGGACCTGATGAAATCCCTCCGAATCGCCGCCTCGTCTAGGTTGGGTGCGATTTCGATCTGCGGATGTCTTGATCCGAGGTATCGGCTATGTCCCGGGTTTCAGTTTCCGGGCAGCCGATGACCTCTTGGCCTGACATTAAGTAGGCACCCCGGGCTTGGGTATAGGGGTGGAAGCGAGTTGCGAGCTCACAACCATCACTGGTAGCCCTGATATGGGCTTAGGGGTGGATGGGTGCTGCCATTGCAGACTCTTACCCAGGACGTCACGGTAGGAAGTCAGAGCAAAACTACCAAGACTCCTCTGCGATCGAACTGGGTCCCCACGGTCAATTCTCTCCCGGGATGCCTCTTCGTCCAGCTGTAAAGCATAGACCACCAACTAGCTTCCTCCTCTGTTCCGCCAGGCCCTTACTAGCCTGTTCCTTATCAGTAAGTAAGTTTCTACTGAGGTCTGCAGAGAAGATCTCTAGATCACGCTTACTAACAAGGTCCTCTTGGACCTTACGTACCTCGGCTCTCACCTCCGATACGGACTTACAAGTCTTGCCAATCTGCTCTCTCATCTCCACATACTCACTGACGACAGTGAGCAGCTGCTCCTCTAGTACAAAGACCTTCAACGCAAGGATCCCGTCTTTTCCGTCGTCGTCGTCCCTTCGCCGCAGGCTCTGGAAGGTCACCAGGACCTGGTCGAGCCTGCCATCCAGCTCACAGAACCGGCGGACGAGGTTTGCCGCGTGGTCCCTCAAGACGCTCCTGCTCATCCTGGCGAAGCAGACCGAGCAGTCCGCCAGAGTAGGAGGCATCCTCAAACGTCGTCCGGGGGAATCTCCGCACTCAACAGCTCGCGCGCGTTAACTTTCACTTATTTTCAGCACTTATTACAGCTCACACACTTATTTATAGGCGACGAATTTTCAAATAATTTATACTTAATAAAGCTCTCACAATTGAAGTACACATAAGAGAGTCTACGAAAAAAAATACACTAAAGAGAGTCAGTATGACATGGTAAAGGGAACAGTGAAAATTTGTAGTAGTATTCAGGTCAGACAGGAGGACATTAAAGAGAAGCGGAGAAATTATTGAGATATGAGGAACACCCGAGATGATAGAATGAGACTCAGAGGAGGCTGATGATACAGAAACAGAGAAGGAGCGGTCTCTAAGGAAGCTTGACACCCAACGCAGAAGTCGAACAGACACCCCATGAGAGGCCAATTGGTAGAAAAATCATTGGTGAAAGACATGGTCAAATGCATAAGACAGGTAAAAAAACGCAAGAACTATTTGCTGAGTACGCAGAGCTAATTGAAAGTTGTGTTCTAAGAGAACAAGGGCATCCGTGGTACCACATTGGAGGCGGAAGACAAATTGGTGTGGTAGAAAGGAGTTATTCCTCTGAAAAAAACACGTGAGGTGCGACACTACAAGCCTCTTCATGAGTTACCAACACAGGAGAGGAAAGAGATGGGCTTGTATGCAGACACTGAGGAGGGATCTTTGCCAGATTTTGTTACAGGAACAACCAATGAGGAGCGCCATGTCAGAGGGACATATGAAGTGCAAAAGGATAGGTTAAAAAATGTTCAAGAGAACATGATGATGGATCCAGGGCAGGTGAATAAGAAATTGGTTATGAAGGAGATCAAAGCCGGGGTAAGAGTGGTGGGGGAGTCTAGGTAAGAGATCGTAACTCAATGAGGGAGAAACGGTGATTAAGTATGTAATCTGCATCAGAGGTAAGTTAGTCATGAAGGAAAGATGAATTGGGTTCCGATGACAGGTGCAGATTACAAAAAGAGAGGGAGAGAAATGAGAAGCCAAGGCATTTGCAGCCTCTGTGAATGAGAGAGGAGAAGGACCCGAGGAAAGAGGGAAAGCCGAGGGAGAAGGTCTCCCTGACACTGCCTGGAACATCTTCCAGATCTGTGCTGAAGAAGTACTATGAGTTTTCCTGGATATAAATACATTTCAGGAGGCCGTTTTTTCAGCAGCAAGGGTATGAACAACAATAGCAGCGTATTTATTTACACTAGTCTTATTTGCTCTGGTAGGAGGGTAGCGTTGAAAGAGGCGGATGGCTCTCCGTCGATCGCCAACAACCTTCTCACTCAGCTCACTCCACCACGGATTACCAGGGCGACGAGGAACGGTAGACGATCTGAGGGGAAAATGCCACATGGCAGCCTCTAATACCACTGCTTCAAATGAGTTATAAGCTGCAGTTGCAGTATCTGCTCGTGCAATGGGAAGAGTAGCCAGTTTAGCCGCCCAAGCATCCCATGCAGAAGGTGACACATTTTTAAAATTCCATCTGAGTGGGACGGAAGGATAGACGAGGATTAGTGCGTGTAACAGAAAAGAGAAGAACTGAAAAGTTATCCCAGACAAAATTTGATCCCAGAGAAACACGAAAGAAGTGAAAGTGATGGGCTGCAATGAAAAGGTCAAGATTGGATGTAGAGCCAGAAAAAGTATCCAATCGCGTTGAGAGGTAAGAAGGATTTAACAACATGAGGTGGGCACTGGTGGATAGGGAATTGAAAAGTGCACTGCCAGTGGTATTACTGAAAGCTTTCAAGGGTTCCCTGGATTGATGGTGAGATTAAAATCACCACATATAATACCTTGGGAGCCCAACAGATCAAAATGACGTAAAAACTCCGCTTGAGCAACACCTTTATAGGGGTTATAAACAAGAAGAATTCTAGACCAGCAAAAATTGACCTCAATGTCAACAGCCAAAGCCTCAAGCACCCCACCAGCCTAAATAACGAGTGGAACCCATCTGTGCTTAGTATTGTCTGGAATTAGGATTGCTAGTGCACCATATCCACCAGGACAGTCTGCTCGATATACTCGGTACCCATTTAAACGGAGATTCTGTGAAGGGTGGAGGTGGGTTTCTGTTACACAGATGGCACTTTGAAATATTGTAGATTTAAACTGCCTAAGCTCTGAGAGTTTACGCAAGAGTCCTTTAGCATTCCACTGAAGAAACTGAGTTTGAGGATGAGAGGTAGAAGGATCGGAGGTATGAAGAGGAAAGAAAGGATGGAAGGACTGCAGAAGAGTAGAAAAAATTACAGATGTGCGGGAAGGCTAGAAAGAATGCAGCCCAGAAGTTGCTGAAGGAGAGATTTCAGAAGGGGAGAATAGGGGATTCAGGTGCAATAGGGTTACTTGGAGGAGTAGCAGTATGAGTAGGCATGGTTGGATACTAGACACGGAGAGAAAGGTAAAAGAAGTAGAGGAACAAGGGCCTTGGGATGTATATCAGAGGCCATCACTGAGAATTTAAGCGTTTTCTTGGGTTTGATGAGGTGTTGTTTTCCGGATTGGAACAATTTTTGGGGGCTTCTGAGCTGAGGCAAGAGGACATGCAGGAATTGAGGAAGGGGGAGGGGGATACTAAAGAACAGAGAGACTAGGATTAGAGGGAGATGTAACAAGTTTTGGCCAATATGCTCCAATGGAGGGAAGCTGAGATTTGACGGAAAGAACAGGCGAGGGCACAATCAGAGGTTGAGTCGAGGGAACTTTAGCTGGATCCAAGTAGAGAGATGCATACGCCTTGGATGCATCACCTCTTTGGAGGTGACCGCACTGTACTTTGACAGAAATGGCTAGTGCTGACCGGTAAAATTTGCACCGGGTTGAGGAACAGGCATGAAGGGAACTCCACAGGTAACAGACTGGTTCACCAGAGTCGCAATCAGTTGTGATATGGGTATGGGAGGAACACTTGGCACATTGGGCTGTACGGTAGCAGAAGATAGCTCCATGGCCGTATCTCTGGCAACGAAAGCAGCAGGCAGGTGGTAGAGAGTAAAAGGTTGAATACACAAGGAAACATTGTGAAAAAATACACGGTCTGGAATAGCTGGGCTACACTCAACAGACAAACGCATAGATTTGACCGAGAGGTTTAATGGGTCATCAGCGTTGAGTACATTGCGAGGAAAACTTTATGCAACATGAGAATAGAGTTGGAAGGACAAGAATGGGAAACAGTCAATAATGCTTTGATTTGGGACTCTGACAAAGAGACGATGGATCTACCCTCAAGATTTTGCAAATCAAAGGTAACTTCTTCCATGTAGGGAGTGCGGGTTTGGACTCTGACTATATAATTAATTTGGTTGAGGGCAAATGATTTAAGAACATTTTGAAAGGTAACTAATTCATTTTTAATGATCTGCCCCCTAATTTCAATGCCATTCTGGCTGCGTTCAAATGAGTTGGGCAGCAGGCAGGCTAAGTTTGATCATTTGGGGAGACAATTGTTGAAGAAATTGAAACAGAGAGCTTGGTGGTCCTCTCGTTGGATGAGTCAGACTGATGGTGAGGAGGATGCAGAAGGATGAGCAGAGGTAGAGACGAAATCTGTTGGATCTTTCTGATGGCAAGCTGAAGAAGATGAGGTGGTAAAGAGCTGAGAAAACTTTTCAGTGGCAAGACGTTTTGTGCTATTTGTTTTTCTTGTCCTCTGGGATGAAATTTGAATGAGTCAGGGGAATCAGGAAGCAAGGAAGGTAAGGGGTCGTCAGGATGGTCGAAGACCATGCCATGGACATCGCCATCATCTGCCGGCTGGGAGGATGCAGCCATCCTACTCATGAGGCTACCGGAAAGCAAGCTTTTTTATTTGTTTCGGTTTTAGCATCAGTTTTTATTTGGTACAAGTCAATAATACTAGCACGATTTCTCGATTTCTTTGCACTTTTGAGAGCAATATAACCATCCGACGCGTCCGACGGTTCACTTTCAATCTCCATTGGTAATCAATCCCATCGTACTGCTAGAACATTCATATCATGCACATGTCGGTGGGTTCCCGTGCTTCGGGTTGTGCGCTGGCTGTAGCTCCTCCATCGCAGGGGAGTTGGGGTTGAACAACAACAACCGTACTCCCTTGAAGAGACTGAATGAGGTTCAGCGGAAGAAAGGGTTCTGCTTCGGGCAGGCTGGCTGACTCTTAGAATGGTAACATGTCCTTATTTAATCTGACTTCCCGTTTACACCTCTAGGCAAAACTCTTTTTCCTACACTAAAAAACAGATACTCTTGTGCCTTGGTGATATGCCAACAAGCGATTAGAACTTATACTGTCATATGATATGATACTTATTCTCCGTTTATTTCTGTTTAGACGTTGGAGTTCTTGATCTGGAAATTTCCGGCATTCATCCGGGGTAGATGTTGCCTGGATACTAGGTGTAAACGAATAGCTTTTCGGCGGAGGTCCACGCAGCGTGAACGTTGCCGTGAGAAGAACGGCTGGCATGCGGACGCTGCTGCCTGTGGCATACTTCAATTGATGTTAAAATATTGCTGTACACATACAACTTAATCATAACAGCTAGACACTAATTTATATGAACTAAACTAATATATTGTATTATATGTTATATACGTTGTGAGGGCGAGTGCAGTGCAGAGCATTGGCATGAACGAGCTCTTACAGCCTGAGCCACCTAGTACCCGTCAGCCCCAGAGGACATCTGTTGCCCGGAAACACGTGCCCGGGATCAAACTGGTGCCCCGGATCATGACTTCCGGGAATCAAACCCGCACCCTAATACGAAAGGGTGCCTTTGAATCGGAAGTATTTCACTAGGTCCAAAACAGGTTCAATTTTGTGAGCAGCCCCGCGTTCGTATTGACACGCAAAACTTCTCTGATAAATTCAAGCATCTGGACGGCGCTAGTTATATGGGACTCTGTCGTCGGTCATCACTGAGTTGAATTTGTTCGTCAGTGGAAGGCAAAGAGGCGTGTTATTTGCACCCTTGATAAGATCAGCAGTGCCCTTGAGGAGGTTAAGGTCTCTAGCCCGGAGACTCATAATCTGTCATGTAGGTATTAACGATCCGTAGCGAACAAGGTCAGTAGACGAATCGAGTGACCATCACATCCATCCTACCACGAATGATTGATGATAACAAGCTGTATAGTAAACATACCGATATAAATCGAGCACTCTAGACTATTTGAGAGTCCAAAGCAGTATCCTTGATCGAATTATTTGAAGACTTTTAAGGAAGTTCGATCCATTCTAAAACTACGGCCTACACCAGAATGACATAGGAAATGACAGACTAAACAGACTATCAGTAAGGGCTAAGAAATACTATGACAGAAGGCAATGGGACCAGGGTGCTTCAAACCATTTAGTTTTGGCCGCAGGGAACCCTACTTAGAGGGCTCTGTGCCCGCTACAAACTCCCAGACGGAAGCGATGACAAATCAGTCGCTTCCAAAGGAGGAGGCCACGGCACGTAGATAAAATACAAGACTTGGACGAGCGTACGACTTGGTATAGTGTGCAAATGGTTGAGGCGAAAGCAACTGTAGGGGTGGGAAGGGGGTCGTGATTCTGAAACGCAGCCTCCAGATCGAAACCATGTTGGTCTCTTCGACTGGGATCACAACATTCGTGCACGAAATAACTTGGTGAAGCTGGTGCAAAAACGTCCCACTATATCATGGATTAGAATAACCTATCAGCCGCGGTAGTTGGCACTGAATCCGTGGATTCTTTCATAAACGGACTCTGGGATCGTGAGACGTAACCGCCGATGAGAACGACACAGTTTTAACAGGAGTGGGATGAATTCTGATTAATATCATTATTTTTCTTTGTGATATTATTACTAGTTCGATTATTTTTCTGAGCGCGACACGGCTCTCTTCAGAGTGTCAGGGAATATAATTATTGATATTATTATCATTATGTTCACACGGTTATTGTGATTGGTATAATTCTTATTATTTTCACTATTGTTGTTATAAGTAAAAATATTTTATCCCGTATCGTGACCGGTATTAGGTGTGAGCCCGCAATGGTAATTCACAATCACCCCTAAGTCCTCATCAGGGCCACCTATCTTCCGTAAGCCTGCCGACCAAAAACCTTTAAACGGTTATTATTAAAACCCGGACTATGATAACCGTAAATCGAAACCTTACGGGTGGAAAGCCAGCTGATCAAACTCGACAAGGTGGCGTAGATTTGGAAAAAAAACTAACATTTTCACCATCACAGCAGATTTCCTCCTACCGCACAGATCCGGGGCGGAACTTGGTGCGTCAGGGGCATAGCGACATGGAAGCTGTTTCCTTCCCTCCTACAGATGAGTGAGTTGTCATCATGGCCTAACATCGAGATGACCATTACTGAGGTAGGAGACACACTTCTAATGGAGGGCCTATTGTCGACACGATGGGGCTTTTTGTGTTGTCATTTCAAAGTTTAAAAACTTTGCGCCTCGCATTCGATTGAATTCTGCTGCTAAGAGAAACTCTACTCTAAGGAGATGTCCCTCTGACATCTTACATTAAAAATGCTGATTCTCTCCAAGGAGCAAATAAGTGTACGGTAGACTTTTCTTCTGAACACTTGAGGGGGTTAACTGCGCGTGGTGCTCTCCACTGCCCAGGTAACTGCACCTGGTGCTCTTCAATTAGTTTTGCAATCATCAAAATATCATGACTTGTATGTCTATTTCGACCTAGAACTGACCTGGGCAGATCCATTCCTGGAAGAGATCGTTTCAACGTCTCACTTTGATGTTCCACAGGTTCTTCAAGGAACCACAAATACACTGAACACTTCTTCTTCTGAACGCGTGGGGGAGGGCCCCTGTCAGGTCACTGGGCGTGATGCTCTTCAACTTTTGCGTATATTTTCAAATTCTCCCAACTCATATGCTCATTTCAATCTAGACTCAATACCTGGTTGGGGGTTCATCCGGGCCATACGAGAAAAAGTATGATCCCGTTGAGCGTAGGGGCAGGTTCGTCTAGGCTGTCAATGTTTGGAACAGGGCAGTCAGAGATTTGACCGCCTAACCACTAAATGTTTTGCTTCCCACCATCACTTGCCTCTATCACATTATTGTCATTCTGACACTCAACCGTTTTTTTCTCCAAGGCTAAATGCCCCTGATAGTAGTGGGGTGGAACCTAGTAGGTACCGGTAGTGGTAACTGTGGGTCTTCAATCATTCAATTCTTTCAACCTCCCTTCCCTTGAATGTGTGCTTCATTGACTTTCCCCACGCTTCCCTTAGCAACAACTAGACATGAGGGAACAACTAAACACGAGCTCATACGCTCGTGTTGTTCCCTTAATCTAATCAAATCTAATACGACGAAAAATAATACGATCGTAATCTTATAGCCTAGAGAGAAAAATTCAGAAATTGCGTGTAGGGCCTCTAGTCAACCTAACGATATCCCCATGCTTGCAGAGACCTTTTCAAAAGAAGGTAAGATATGGTCCATTACGCGTTTGGTAAGATATGGTCCATTACGCGTTTGGAACATGGTCTCAGAAGCATAGAGCAAAATATTGTGTTAGGAAAAAAGGGTGGTTATGATTATGAAAAATTGCTTGTAATATTTGTCAAATTGCTTATTGCATCGACTACTTAAGTTGCGAGAGTTGATTTGTTTCCTAAGCTATTCCATATTTATTTTGCCATCGAACAGAAAGTATACGTAACCCTGACAGTAGCTATCCAGCTGTCGCCGGGAGCAGATATCCGCATGCGTTTTCAGAAAAGATTGTGTGTGACCCTGATCCATGGCTGGAATCAGGTGAACACAATGTAGGGATGTCGGTTTGTGATTAAAAGAACGGTCTGATTAGTTATGAGGTTACTAAACGGATACTACTAAATGAAATACACATTCTGGTCAGACAGTCCAAGCAGTAACAAAAAAATCTCTATCTCAAGTCTGAGATCAACAGTACGTGCATATTGCTCATCCGTCCACAAAAATCAGTATAAGACCTGCAAAATGTAAAATACATTTTGTTCGTCATACATACTATCCAAAATACACATTTTACTCCCGTGTAGTTTTGATTATCGCGTCTGGCGAGGCAGCCGTGTATTTATGCAAGAAACCTGTAGTAAAGAGAGGATTACGCGCTGCAGCAATCCTGCAGCAAGTGAGCGGGCCTTATCGAATCGAAGCAGTCGCAAGCCGCGCAGCACAACGCCTAGTGTAAAGAGTGCTGTTAGATGACGATTTTAGCGCTCCCTATGCGCTCGCTGTGGAGTAGCATAAAAGATTCACCGACGAAGGTCACGCGTTCCATGAGATCTTGCAACCCTAATGGGTATTTATTAGCCATAAACTTTTTCAATTAGCGCCGGTGCTAAAATGTTCGGTCCATTCAACTTTTGAAGCAAAAATATAACTGTTTAACGCGATCTACGATTACTTTGTGCGATCAATACGTTGTAGTAGAACTCTTCCTATTACGAACGGTGTCATGGATTCGTCTCTACAACGTCAGGAAGGCTAACGCTAGACAATTCCGTTGTTTCAACTTCTGATCCGTCGACTTGCGGTATAAAAAAATTATCGATGGTAAAAAATCGACCTTATTGGCGATCGGTGCAACAAAATTCGGTGCCAAAATGAATCTTCTGAAAAAATCGGCTCTATAAAATTTGGTGCTTTTAGAAATCGGTTATAGAAAAATCGATACCCAATAGCTTTGAAAGTTGACAGGCCATTCATTTTGGCACCGAATATTTAATGCACCGATTATTCCTTGCACCGCAAGTCGATGGGACAGGAAGTTGAGAGAACGGGATGGATTAGTGGTCCTAAACGCTTAATGTGTTAAAATCAAATCCCCGTAAAGGCAGCCACGCTTAAGACTGGAGCAGGTCCGCGCAGTCGGACCTGCTCGGGTACTGAAAACTTGTAAATACAGCCATTAATATTTATGTATTTATTTATAACAAAGAGATTCCATACTTCTGGTACTGGCATCCAGCTTTCTGGCATCGAGTGTCCCGACTGGTGCCATTGGAAGTCCAAACTTCTGCCCTTGGGAGACCCTCCTACTGGAACCAAGAGTCTCGCCTACTGCTACCGTGAGTTGATTGTGGTTCAAAGTGTCCTCATCTTCTGGCAACATGAGACCTTGCCCTCAAGAATCGAAAGCTGTTCATAAAAAGTATTGAAGGACCTGTTTTCTAGTCCCTATTGTTCGCCGCCTTCTAAAACCGAGAAACCACGTAGTTTGGCACCGAAAGCCCATGCCAATGGCACCGAAAGTCGAACTTTTGGTCCCGAGAGTCTCGGCAATGGTCTGTGCCGAGAGTTCATATCTTCTCGATACCGTCTTCGTGCCTGGATGCCGTTTGGTCAGCTACGATCAATCCCGCGATAGTCCCCCGCAGTGTCTAGTGCATCATAAAGTTTCCTTGGGTGATTCGTTGTGTCGTTTACGCGCGCTTCGAACTTGATTTATCGCGCCATCTCCGATGGAGGTGACTTGCCCACACCTCATTATTGGGCTGGCAAATGTTAGCCCACACTGACTCTCATTAGGACGGTATCACATTGACCATCTCATTGAGAACGCCTCAAGTGTGCCTCTCAACAGAAGCCGTCCACCGATGTTGTGAGTGCACACAAGTATTCAGTTTAGGAGAATCATGAACAAGTTCTTCAACCCTTCTTAGGTTTATCAGTATAATTCGTTCTGGCAATGTACTTAGAATTATATGTCCAAATTTAATGTGTCATTTTCAATTTTAGTTCCTTATTATACGATATTTTGTGAAACCGTGTGACATTTCATTTTCCCAAGCATCATTAGAACGGAGTCAATAAATTTGCTGGAGAAGTGTGTTTAATAAGTGAAGATGAACCATATATCAGATGAACTATCACAAATAGATTTTTTTATACGTTTATGAACAAACATAAGATTTTACGATTTGCAAAGTGTCAGTGCGGGGGCGGCCTCAGGTTGCTGATGAGCCTGTGTGCATCTCCTGGTGATCGGTAGCCCACTGTTATACAAATACAGGAGGACTTCTGCCAAACTCGTATTATGTACGCATATATGCATAGAAAGATTGAAGGACCACATGCG